>JABUQX010005423.1:0-42500 GCA_015478945.1 Trachelipus rathkii | reverse complement strand
TTTTTCCTCCCTTGTTGTAATGCTCCATGTTTCTGATCCATATGTCACTGTGGGTACCAGTATACTATCAAATATTATCTTTTTCACTTTTATAATATATAATAAATATAATTCAAATTATATGTATGCAATTTTCTCCTATTGAATAAAAACGAATCGTATTTGTACCTACCGGATCATAGTCCAAACGACTTCATCGATCGATATTTCTACCTACCCGTTCGTAGTCCAAGCAGAAGCAATATCATGAAAAAAGTCTTGTTCGTACGATCACATTCCGTGAATTTATATTTAATTTTTAAATAATTTATTGGTCATGTAATTAATTTTATTGGTATTTCCCCTTAATAACTCTAGAAACACTAGATATATTTTTATGGATCTACACAACCAAAAATAATGTGTTGGAAAGAAAAGGCTAGTAAAATAACGGTAATTCTGTGATTGGTCGGTAACCTGGCTTTTAGGCTAGTTATTTTTTCACATTATAAACTAGAAATGTATTTGTTATTGAAAATACAAAATAGACTGCAGGAAAAGCAAATTCACCGATTTAAAATGAAGTTAAAGTATTCAAAATCAATTTAAAACCACTAAACTCTGTGTTCATCCGGAAATCTGCCAATGTCTTGGTGGGGAAGTGGGTAGAACTAAACTTTGGTAGAATGAACATTTGAAACATTGAGACAGTAAGTCACATAGGCCTATCGAGACTGCCCCAGTCAACTTAATAGAACAAATCACCAAACATGCTCATGCAAATCCACAAAGCACCCTAGGGCATATCAATAACTTACATAGTATACACAAAGTCTACAACTAAAAGAAGAAACTAATGGTAATAGTAGTGCAGAGGGGTGTCACCCCTGATTTTTATAAAAATCACAGGATATATTCTAAAAAAATAATAATGAAAATTGTCACTCTCTTTAGGAAAAAAAGTTACAGCCTCTCATATAGTTGTTAAAACCCCATAGTTTTCATTTTTTTTTGGTAATAGTAGCGCAGAGGGGCTTCTCCCCCGATTTTTATAAAAATCACAGGATATACTAAAAAGAATAATAATGAATAATAATAATAAAAAAAAAAGGTGGTGGTCTCTTTAGGGAAAAAAATTACAGCCTCTCAAAGTTGTTAAAACTCGAATAAGATTTTCTTATAAAAAGATATATATATATATATTATAAGGGATTATGATAATGGGACAAAAGAGAAACGTATGTTACACAGGAAAACGTATTTATGAAATAAAGGCCTAATCGCACAAATAAATGTAGTTACTGATTACACACCTTTCGATCGACCACTCGATTCCCTCCTTCAATCCTCGAGACAGCGACAGTTATCTGTGACCAATTGAAAGCAAGCTTGAGAAAAAGTTTTTAACATTACATCACATCCAACATGCAATAAGCTGAGAACACCACAGATGCAATAGTCTCCACAGCAGTTACATGTAAAAAGAAAAATAAGCTTATTAAAAAAATTGCAATGGGATAAAATGGGGTATTCACCAGTGGCGATAGATAGTTACCTTTAACCACACACCACTTAATTTAATGTGACTTTCCGCCCTGAACTTACAATCCTCTTCACAGGCCACTCAGAACAGCACACAAGCGATGCAACAGGTCAATGGTTCTTAAAAAAAACTCAAACAAAAGAAATATATAAACATATTTAAATGTATTTTCCAACAATCCACATGCGCCGGTTAATACCAACACTCATGCATGAGCTCAATAAAACCACCACAGAGAGAGGTAAAAAAACCAGAGACACAGATGCATGCGAAGAGGGAGAAGAAAAGGTTAATAAGTATAGTAATTATAAGAATGGTATACTTAACTAGGTATTATGTATATAAAAAAAATGTATCAAGACTACCACACCTTCATATAGGTTCACCTACAGTTAAAGAATCCAAAGATCCTCAAGCAACCAAGAAAGGGGTTAATAATAAGTAAATTATGGTCTAATTGTTAAAAAGAGAGAGAGTAGAATGGTTATATCCTTGCCAGTAAGTGTAAATAGAAGTATTATTACTAAATAATGTCTTTTAGTGTGGTCCACAAGACCCCAGTGTGAGAAAGGGACAGATTGTCCACATGCAACCCAACTGAAGACTAAAAACACAAAAGAAAAGGTGGGTATATTTAAAGGTTCTTGTATATTTATTTTATATTATGAAATAAGGCACATAAATATCCATATAGTAAGTCAATTTTTATATTTAAATTAATATATACAATTTTAATCAATAAAAAAAATACATATACATTCTAGTGCTGGGGCTTTACTAAAGGAAGAAAGAAAGGTAATAATTATATTATCTCTGTCTTCCCAAAGTTAGTCCAGGAATTTTAATACAGTTGGTACCAACTAACTTACCATACTTACACACTAAATAAATAAATAAATAAATAAATTACACAAAAAGAAATATAAAAAAAATACATTGGTAAAGCACATATATATATATCTAAAATATTATACTTGTCTATGCTTCTTATTAACAAACACTCAATATATATAGGTGTCAAACTCAACTTCAATTTAAATAATTGGGTGCAAAATTTGAGTAATAATAAAGGTTTCTTGACTCAAATCAATGTCTTTGACGCAATCAAAATTTCACTTTAAATGTTATAATTTTTATTATGAAGTCCTTTTAAGTCACGGTTTGTATCTTCACATTCACAATTTTCATTACAAATCCTCTTAACAGATTTCTAAAAGAAATGTATATAAATGCCACGAATTACTAACCACTCGCTGAGTAGGAATTTTCCACTGTTAAGGAAGTTTGGTATACAGTTTACACATGGAAGATAATATTGAATTAACTAATTAATCCCTAAGACACAATTGTTTTTAATATAAATATCTCCAGTAAGGTTGAGATTAATAACATAATTGGGTTCTTTGACTAGACAAATGGTTTCTTGTAGTTAAACAGATTTGTGTGAAAGGTGAGTTTTCTTAAGTTTAGGAGAATCCAAAATATGTTCCACAACCTGAATCATATAGGAGTTCTGGTTTATAAATAGGTGTGAGTTGCGTTGGTAAAGGTCCCCAACCTAAAACCTTAAAGCAAAAAAATTAGAAAATTATAAGATATTTAAGAATTCAGTCCAATACAAGTATACATTCTATTTTCTAATTTCTAATAAGAAGTTCCTCAAATTATTAGGTCCTATATAAATTCATGAGAGAATAAAATTCTCAAACATTATTACTTAATTACTACTTAAAAAAAATGCAAACTACTGAATAACCAAATAACTACTATTACGGCCCTACCTTAACAATCGTTAAGGTTAAACACACTGGTGATAATTCAACATAGTCAGGAAATGTAGAGTACTGGATATCAGGTAATGCAGTCAGAACTTCAGACCTAAAATAAGCATAAAAGAAAGACTCAAAAACGACCTTTCTCTTCGTCATCCATCAATCTTAATTTTCCTTGCTTCATAAAAGAATATAAAAGAGTAAGTATTTACTTTTCATCTTACCAACTCCATGGGATTCAAGAGGAAAAAAAATGTTGACAAAGTTTGTAAATCTTCAAAATAAGAGTATCTTTATTTACTCAACAACCCTCAATTATATCATTGGCAAGATGCTGAAAAGACAAAGCACATAAAGTCAGAGACATTTCAAAACAAAGCTCATAATAAAATCTTTACATGTTCCTCCCCACCCATCGTAACATGACGGATAGGAGATGTGGTAACATCATCAACAGCCAATGAACAAAACAACCAAAAACGAGAACACATCAACCAAGCAACAAAACTACAAACCTCAACACAACAATAGGGTAAGTTTTCAAAAGGTAATTTGTAGAGTAATAGTCTCAGAGTTTTCCAGGGTACCGGATGTTTCTGAGACGTAATGAAAAGTTGATGCTCACCTAGTAATCGTTGAATGTTCATTCCACACCCAGATAAAGTCAAAAAAATTAAAATATAAAAACAACCAAAGGAATATTTATTAAATACATAAGTTTACAAAGTTTTAGACCTACATAATATCCTAATCTAACCTAATACAAGTAAAACTAGGTCCCTATACTATATATTTACAAATTTATGTTCCTTTCCGTCTATGCAAGTTGGCTATCTGCATTTAATTCACCGTCTTGATCGGTTCTCCTACGCCTTTCCAGAATGCGGGTTTGTACCCAAGGTTCATCTAAATCCACAGCAGTCGATCTTTTCCGAGTACGTGCGGCCACTGGCTCTAAAAAGTCAATTTCTTCTGAAATTTGTTCATTTCCACTAGCAGGAATTGACACAGCCATCGATTCAGGTGCCCAGTGCACTACTTTCTTTTTGCTACTAAAAGTCGTTCGTGCTAGATCTGGAATGGCTACTGGAGATTTCTCCCATTCTAAAAATTCTTTAATGGTCTGTTCAGTTAGGGTGGATGGTTCCGATTCTTCATCACAACTGGGGGAAAATATTAATTTAGGCAACTCAGTTCTCGGCGATGGAGTAGCAATATTTGTTTCACAAGGAAGGTCGGTAATACTGTCTCTTGACACACCATCTTCCAGAGAAAGCCTCCTTATTTGTCGTTTTGGTACCGGAAGTACTTCTCTGTTATCAGTTATTATTAAGGGTGTATAAGAAATGTAAGAAGGAGTGTGAATTAAATCTGAAGATATATTTGTTACATTTGGAGAGTTCTCTATCAAAGATGGACTAAGTGTAAGTTGTTCGGGAGTAATGAATAAGTTTCCCAAATAATAAGATGATATATCACTCATCTGATCATGACTGATCCTAACACTATCATCCAATTGATCCACTTGAGGATGTCCATTACGGTCACTTTCGTCTAAATATTGGTTTAACGAATTAGCTATTAATACGCTTTGATTTAAGTGATAGACCACGTCGTTAAAAAGTTCCGGACTCGGGATATCTGGAAAACCCAAAAAGTCATTATCATCCTCTGAATCATCGTCAAAATTTATTGCTTGTGTAGTTGGGATTGTGTCTGGAGATGCTGATATTGATTCTTCAGTAATTTCTTCGGAAGTGTCTTCCTCCAAAATTATAGGTTTAGTTAATAATTTTATAAATATGGGTGTTCTTTGTAAATACAAGGGAGGTGAAATCCATCGTTTCAATTGACGATGATGCACTCGGTATTTCCGTTCAGTGTCCATCGCTTCCACCACGTATGTTACGTCATTAGAATTGACATGGATTACTCTTAAAGGACCTTGGTACCTTTCTTTGAACTTATTGATAGTAAGATCCCCTGGTAAGCGGATTTTTAATGCTACCAATTGGTCAATAACATATGGTTGAAAATTTCTATGACCTTCATCCCAATATTGTGAAAATCTTGTCCAAGGTAATTTTGGACGGGTGTCATGAGCCTCCCGATATAATACTTCGGCTGGAGTTTTACCAGTTTCAGAGTGTCTTGAATGATTATAGGTTAGAATTACATGGTGTAAAAGGGAGTCCCATTCTGCAGGATCTTGTAAAGAAACACGCAAATATTGTAATAATGTTCGGTTGACTCGCTCAACAATACCATTGGATGAAGGGTTATAGGGCGTAGTGTATACATGATATATGTCCAATGAACGTAAAAAGTCTTCAAAGATAGGTCCACGGAATTCTCGACCATTGTCGGTTAGTAGTCTAGAAGGAATTAGTGGAAGATAGGGAATTATACTTTCCAGTGCAGCGGTTACTAGAGCTGTATGTTTACTTTTAATTGGCACTGCAGCCACCCATTTGCTGTAATGGTCTATAAATATGAATGCGTAGTTATTCCCTCTACGAGATCTCGGTAATTGAATAAGATCTGCAGCTGTCAATTCAAAGGGGTATCTAGTGTTAATCTTTATTTTTGGTGGAGTATTAAATATGTTGGAGATTTTGGCCAATTGGCAAGTATGACACGACATAGAAACATCTTTACAAATCCCTCTTAATCTGGGATGCCATACAAGATTTTCCAATAATGCATATAATTTTCGCTGTCCTATATGGGCAAACTCATAATGGTTGATCACAGCGACCTGCACTGCAAAAATAAATGATACCACATAATTGTAATGATCATTTCGATTCCGATGTATTATTGATCATCTAAAAGTGATAAAGAATTTAGAGAATAACGAAATAGTTTAAGGGGACCTCGAAAAGGTTGATTATTTTGTAAGGCTCTTTTCAAACGCCTCAACAAGGGGTCATTTTTCTGACAATCAATGATTTGAGACATTAATATCTCTACAGTATCTTGGGTATTGATGATCATAGAAAAGTTTTTTCAGGGAAATAATTGTGTTAGGTATTTTATTATATCTGCTTCCTCATTCAACTCCTCCCCACCAGAGTTAAATAGTTTCTGCACAAGGGCCATAGTATCGTCCGCTAAATCATTCTCATTCAGAGACTCCGGTTCCAATGAATGAATGACCACTAATAAAGAAGGTTCAATTGGAGTTTGACGGGGATATGCTTCCAAAAACTTTGTAGCTGACTCAGGCAAGTTATATGCCGTTGGAAATAGTCGGTTAAAGTGGGTACCACCGCGACAAAACAAATACAGACTCCTTTTGCTATCAGGAAATCCAAACTGTAAAGGATGATTTTTATTAAAATAAACCAATACTTTTATCTGTCTCAATTTAGCATAGGCTTGAATGCTATGAATAAAGGGAATTTGTCCTGGATATCTAGTTAGTTGTAATTGTTTAAGTATGTCTCTTGCATTCTTACCAGTTGGTAAATGATAAGTTTCACGTTGTGCTATCAATTCATCCACAATTTCTACTCTTAATTCTAAATGTTGTTCCATGTTGTCATACTCATAGTGAGAAAAACACTGGAACAGTGAATCTCCTCCACCAGGCATTAAAATTTCTTTAAATCCATCGGGGATTTCTGGAAGATAACTAGTTTCCATGGCTTCCAATTTTAATTCATAATGAGATCTGGATAGAATATCTGCGATAATATTTTCTTTGCCTGGCAAATAACATAATTCATAATCCAGGTCATTTAATTCTTCTAAAGTCCTGGCGACTCTGGGGTTTACTAAGGGCATGTTCTGAAGGAACAAAATAGGTTGATGGTCTGTAAATATTATTACTTTGATTTTATAGAGAAAGGGTTTTAGAGATCTTATAGCCCACCGTATGGCGGCTACTTCCCTTTCTGTAGTACTGTATTTACGTTGTGCTTTTGAAAAAACGGTAGAAATGAAGGCAAGTCAACCCAGTCTAGAACATGCTCATGCAAATCCACAAAAGCACCTAGGGCTTGTCAATTTGTTGTAACTAAAAATCCACCAATTTGGCTTAGTCAAAACTAATGATATATAAATATGATACCCAAACCATCCACATGCATTAATAACTAAGTTATGGTCACACATGCCATCTAACAATAACTGCTATAACTAAAAACCCGCCAATTTGGCTTCGTCAATATATTATATGATACCCAACCCATCCATAAACGAATCTAACCGTTTCTTAAATGTTGCAATCGAGTCACACTCAACAACCTTCTCTGGCAGACTATTCCAAAATTTAACAACCCTATTACTGAATGCATGCTTTCTTATATCAAGATGGCATGCTTTCTTCTTAATTTTCTTATTATGCCCCCCTGGTCACCTGTCCATGTTCTACTATGAAAAATTTATTGGTCTCTGTATTATCAATAGATGTAAATATTTTGTAGACTTGTATCATGTCCCCTCTGAGAAATCGCCTTTCTACAGAAAACATTCCTAACTCCTTCAGCCTCTCCTCATAGCTCTTACCCTCAAACCCAGAAATCATCCTTGTTGCTCTACGTTGCACTCTCTCTAGCATATCTAAGTCTTTCTTTAAATAAGGGGCCCAAACTTGTGCACAATACTCTATTACTGGCCTAACATAGCTATTATACAGTTTACTTATTACTTCCTTGCTCTTGTAAACAACATTGCGATTTATTATGCCCAGCATCTTATTAGCTTTATTTCTAGCTTCCAGACATTGATTAGCTACTTTCAAATTACTGCTTATAATCACACCTAAATCTTTTTCTTGGTCCACAGACTCAAGCCACTCCCCATTCATATCGTAGTTAAAACTTTTATTTGAGTAACCTAGGTGAAGAACCTTACACTTTTACTATTAAAATTCATTTGCCACTTATCTGCCCACCCAAGAAGTTTATCAAGATCATTTTGAATCTTTATGCATCCTTCACTATTCCTAACTGAGGTGGCCACTTTAGTATCATCTGCAAGCTTAGAAACCTTGCATTTAAGTCCCTGGTCTAAATCATTTATATATATGAGGAACAGTGGCCCCAGAACTAAACCCTGTGAGACACCACTCTTCACTATTCCCCATGATGATTTATTCCCATTTAGTTGTACACACTTTTTCTTTTTATGAAAGCCACTCTTTAATCCCAACCGTAGCACTCCCCACCTATACCACATTGCAATAACTTTTTCATCAGCCTTATGTGGGGAACCTTATCAAAAGCTTTACTAAAGTCTAAATATACAATATCAACTGGATCTCCTCGGTCAATATATTCATATATTATATATAATTCTAAAAGGTTTGTCTGACATTACCCTTTCTGAAATACTGGGAGTAGGGTTATTGAAAAAACGGTTTTAATTTGGTTTTTTTGAAAAAAAAAACACGTTTTTTAAAAACAAAATGTTTTTTTTTGTTTTTTTTTAAAATTACCTCTTTTTTATGTATATAAAAGATGTTTTAAATTACTACAGTAGTGCCAATACCCCTTCTAGGCCTAAATATTTGACTATTAATATGGATTTTATATATATACAGTATATATATATATATATATATATATATATATATATATATATATATATATATATATATATATATATATTTATTTGATCAAAAAAAGGATGGTATAACAGGTGGTTTTGGGGTGTCAGGAAAAAAAATGAAAGAATGTTAGGAAGGTGATCCGATTTCTGTGAGGGAGGTATGTGTGTAAGTAATACTTTCTTTAAACACAAGAGTATCATAAGTATACTAGAGTTGGTGTGGATAGAGATGGTATCCGAGTGAAAAGTATGATATTTTGTGTTGGTGAAGAAGGAGATGTTGAGAAGTATGTATTGGATGTTAAATCAATAGGGGGGTTTAGGGAATGGAGATTATCAGGATCGTACTTATGTTGTTCATTATGTAAAATTAAGTTAGTGGGGACTTGGATGGAGAGTAAGTCGATATGGAAGTTAGAGAGTATAATTAAGAGTTGAGAAGTTGAGTGAACAAGGTATTAAGGATAAGTATGTAAGAACGCTCGCAAGTAAAATCAGTTGAATGTGAACAAGTTGAAACTGAATAAATCCTGGAAACAAATAAAATAATTATTAGCAATTAAAATAATAGGTGTAAATGGAGAGAAATAGAATAATGTAGTGAAGTGGTGAATGAAGAGTATTCATGGTCATCGCGTGGATTGAATATTACTAAAACAAATGGTAAGTTCGCGTCTTAGAGTCTCGAGAAAATACTAAAATTATATAAATCATTTCAGTTGGAAGGAGATAGATAAAGGTTTTATAAAGAATAAAGGCTTCTGGAAAAAACCTGGGTCCGTCGATAAAGCTCGGAATAGTCAGGATAGATGTTCATAACAGTAAATAAGATGTAAGTGGAGTGGTAGAAGAACACTTTGAAAAATCTACATAATGGCAGTAATGATAAAGGTGATAATGACTGTGTGTGGGTTTGATGGTACAAGAAGGAATAGGTATTTTGGGATGAGGTTATTAGCAAAGAGGAGGAAATGGGTAGAGTGAAAAAGTTGAAGAATGGTAAATCTGCAGGCATAGATGAATTTACTGGTGAAATGATCAAGAACGGAGGCAAGATGGTGATTGATTGGATCTTGGTTGTGTAATAAAGCGTTTATGGAGGTATAGTTTCCGAGGATTGGAGGAGAACAGTAATAGTACCTATATATAAGGGTAAGGGGGAGATAGGAACTGTAGGAATTATAGGGTATTTAGTTTATTGAGTGTTGTAGGGAAGATATATGCTGGTATTTTGGTTGAAAGAGTGCGTCGAGTGACTGAAGGACTGATTGGTGAAGAACAAGGTGCGTTTAGGAGTAGTAGAGGATGTGTGGATCAAATCTTTACATTGAAGCAAATGATAGAGAAAATTAGAGAGAGGAAGAATAAATTGTATTTAGGTTTAATGGATTTGCAACATGGGTATGATAGGGTTAATAGGGAAGGTCTATGGCAGGTGTTAGTGATATATATATATAGTGTTGGTGATAGGCTTCTGAATGGAATCAAAAGTATGTATGACGATAGTGAAGCGTGTGTAAGAATAAATGGTGTCAAAAGTGATTGGTTTAGTATTAATAGTGGAGTGAGGCAGGGTTGTGTTATGTCTCTTGGTTATTCAAGGAATTTGTATATGGATACAGGGTTTATCAAAAAAGAATTGAAGGAATTGGGCTTGACAGGAAATGGTGTTAGAATGATGGAGATGGAGGTGAAGGTGCCTACCTATTATATGCGGGGATGATTTGGATCTTTGGTAAAGTGAATCTGAAGAGTTTAGAGAGGATTGGTAGAGGTGTAGGGGTGTAGTAAAGGGAGGGGTTTTGAAAGTAAGCGTAGATAAGAGAGTTAAGGTTATGGTTGTGAGTGAGGACAGTCCTCAGTGTGAAGTTATGTTAGATGGTGAGCAGCTGGAACAAGTGTCTGAGTTTAAATATTTAGGATATATGTTGGATGAAGAAACGGATGATACAGAGTTTAGTAGGAAAGTTGAATAGCAGGAAGGTGGCTGGTGCAATTAAATCATTGGTGAATGTAAAAGGGACTAAGTCTTTTGGTGTGCTGGGGTCTTACATGGCGGTATGTTGTTACCTGTGTTATTGTATAGTAGTGAGACTATGGTCTGGAATAAGAGTATAGATCTAAAGTTCAATTTGTTCCAGGTGGACAATCTTAGGGGCATGCTAGGTGTGAGAAAAGAATTGATAAAATGAGGAATGAACATATTAGAGAGTTGTGTGAAGTGAAGAGAGGGGTAAACGAGAGAATAAATAAAAAAGTATGTTAGAGATGGTTTGGTGATGTGGAAAGGATGAATGATAGTTGGTTTAAGCAGATGTATGAGTGGCAGGGGTGTGTTGAAAGCTGACGGGCTGGAAGATGAAGAAAAAGTGGATTGAGTCAGTAGCGAATGTCTGAAGGAGAAATGTGAGTTTGGCAGAGAATAAAGGTGCATAATAAGAGAATGGCGGGGTTTTGTGAGGGAGTATGGTTGTGGCCCACATGGGTCAAGGGATGATCGATACACTGACAGTTACCATAGTGAGGTCCCGTCGCAGTCCGGCGGCTATAGGGTGGATTTTCACGGCTGCGACGGAGTCCGCGAATTATAGAGGTAAGGCTGGAGCTTTCTTCGTTTCTGAGTCACCTACTCCCCCTCAGTCAGGAGAAAAAGGTCAGAATATGCTGGGTGTGTGTGTGTGTGTGTGGTGATAATAATAATAATAATAATAATAATAATAATAATAATAATAATAATAATAATAATAATAATCAGATCATGTGAAATGTAATAATTATATGCCCAAGAGCACTAATAAAACTTTATTAAGTGCTAAACTCTACTTTATATATTGTATACCTCTTTTAACATATTGTATTTACTGTATTTTAATGCTAAATACCCTAAAAAGACTTGATATATATGAAAATAAGTAATTTAAAAAAAAAAAAAAAAAAATTTTGCCTTTGGTTTTTTTTTAAAAAAAAACATTTTTTTTTTTAAAAAAAACGAACGGTTTTTTTTCAACCCTATGCTGGGAGTCATACAATACCTTGTTATCTTCTAAATATTTCTCTATATGACCTTTCAGTAACTTTTCCAGAACCTTTACAACCAGAGATGTTAAGCTAACTGGCCTATAATTTCCCAAATCTTCCTTACTACCTTTCTTATAAATAGGCACAACATATGCTGTTTTCCAGTCATCTGGTACCTCACCAAATGTTATAGATTGCTTAAAAATCAAATACAGTGCCTTTGCAATGCTGGTACTACCCTCTTTCAGAATTCTACCATATATACCATCAGGGCCTGCAGCTTTACTTGGATCAATATGATCTAATAAACGTTTAATATCTTTTACATCAAATTCAAATTCTGTAAGTCTATTTGTTACATGCATACAAGAACTATTAGTCTCCAAACTATTATCTAATCTTTCCTCAGTAAACACTGAAGCAAAATAAGCATTGAAAATGTTGACCAACTCCTTATCTGAACTCACTAAATTTTCATCAATTTTAATTGGACCAATTGTCCTATTCTTACTTTTAAATTTATAAAAGCTTAAAAAAACTTCTTCAGGTTCTTATTACTATTCCTCTAAATTAATTCTGCCTCTCTCTTTTGCCTTTCTTATTGACTGGTTAAGTTCATTTCTATTTTTCCTATAATTTTCTAAATCATCTTCCCTATTACTACCCTTGAATATTTTAAAACATCTACGCTTTTCATTAATTTTCTCTCTTATCTCTCTATTCCACCAAACAGGTTTTCTCTTAGCCACCCTAATGGGTTTATCTTTAAAACATACTGACTGAATATTCAATAAGAATTTGTTTTAAAATTTTCCTATGATAAAACAGTTTGGTCTTTACAACTCTTTATCCCAGTCAGTTATACTAAGCATGTCTAGAAACTTTTTCATGTTTGCCATTTTAAATCTATGATCTTTCCTTGATTAACATGGAACTTCAAAAGTGTGAGATAAAAATTCATATTAAAATCTAATTATATTATGGTGGTTACAAGTCCTAAATTCTCCTCCATACTTCATTCACCATACTTTCATCGTTAGTTAATATTAAGCCTAATAGTGCATCGTATCTTGTGGGTTCTTGGACCATCTGGGTCAAAAAGTTATCTAGTATACAATTTATGAATGCAGAACTACTTTGGTCCATATTAGACAAGGAATCCCAATGAATGCCAGGAAAATTAAAATCACCCATTATGACTAAACCTTTTTCTTTACTGTGGCATGCTGTCTTAATTACTTTCACAATTTCCGAGTCTAATTCTTTACTCTGGCCAGGAGGTCTATAAAATGCCCTATTCTATATGATGTACTGTATATAAGGATATCTACCCACACCGATTCAATATCATGATTAATTTTAAAGTCAGTCATTAATACAGATTGAATATTGCTTTTAACGCCACACCACCACCCTTCTTTCCTCTACGCTGGTATAAATAAAGTGAATATCCGTCTATTTCATATTCCTGAAAGGAGTCTCCATATAATTCTTCATTAACCCATGCCTCAGTTATGCAAATAATGTCTAGATTCTCATTTATAGTTTAAATAATCAGCTCATCTTTTTTATTTCTAAGGCTATGAGCATTAGTGTAAAACATTTGATACTCGAAATGCTGTTATTTTTATTGCTATCATCATTATTTAAACCTGTAACAACATTAGTTTATTTATCTCCCCCACTATTACAGTTACAATTGCTATTATTTGTATCCATTTAACCCACCACCTAACTTTACCTAGTTTTTTGCTAAACAAAGTCTCCAAACTGGTACTGAGAAGCTCAACACCTTTACTCAAGTGAACTCCATCTGCTGCAAAAGATCTTTATCCAGAAATTCTCCACAAATCCAAAAACCTAATTTTTTCTGAAAAACATAATTTCCTAACCCTTTCATTTTACACCTAAAAGCCCTACTCCCATTCCTGACCTGCACCTAACCTAGGCAAAATCCCAGAAATCATGCGCCTTCTTCCACTAGCTTTCATCTTCTGAATCAATCTCCTATAATCTGCTATTATTCTTCTGACCTTCTATGCCCTATATCATTTGTACCCACATGCAAAAACATCTGAATCAGCATTTGTAGAATCAATCTCTCTATCTATCCTATCCCCGATATATCCCTCACTCTGGCACCTGGATAACATACTCTCAATGGTTTCTTTTATTCTTAGTTTGAAAAGTCCTATCTAGGTATCATTATCATAGAGTCTCCAATTAGCAATTTATCAGTCTTCCTTCAGAAAACTCAACATTACCATTGGCACTCTCTGATCCTTCCCCCTGGAAGACAGTCGAACCTGTTACTGCGGGTCACAGGCTGACTGACTTTCGAGATCCTCATCTTTAAATCATTATTTCTAATTTCTATAACTTTCCAATCATCTGCAGACCTATTATCAAGTACTTTATTCTTTTCCCTCTCATCTTCCTGCCTAGGTGAATCGCTATTCCTGTCTACCCTATATCCCGCTCCCTCCTTGCCTCGACATCCTTACTAACTTTAACACTGCCCTCCTTTCTCAACTCAAATACTTCTTCTTTCAATCATTCACATTTCACATCTCCTTCCTTAACAACACATTCTCTGCATTCAAATCACAAGTAGGGCATCTATTCACATATTCACCTCTTACAGTCCCACAGATATCACACAGAGCATACATACTTTAAATTATTATTAGCTTACTAACCTGTACCTATTATTTTACCAACTACAGTTTAAATATCACTAAAGCCTAAAAAGAAATAAACTACTCTCTTTAAAATAGGTTAAAAATTTAAACAATTTATTTAGCTTAGCCTAGGCCAGGGATATATAAAAGTTATAAGGTAGGCTTAACTGTAGTCTGTGACTGGAAAACCTAATTTAATTTAAATTATCACTAAATTAAAGTAACAATTAATAAAGACTGTATTTAAATACAAAAAGTCTATTGAATCCAAATAAACCCAGACACAGAAAACAGTAAAACTCTTACCTATGTTAGCCTAGGGTTAGGCTATCAAATTTAAATTATCACAAAATTAATATAACAATTGTTAATGACTGTAGTTATATACACAGCAGTAGTGTAATTAGAAGCACAACACTAATTTGTTTACTAAATTCACTTTCAAATACAAATTATATTAATAAAATTGGAGTAGAAATATTAACACCACCTCACTCACTGGTCACTTCCCTTTCTGTAGTGCTGTATTTACGTTGTGCTTTTGAAAAGACGGTAGAAATGAAGGCAATTGGTTTTTCTTCATTTTCTTTTCTTGTACCTGGCTAAGGCAGGCTCCAGCACCTACTCCAGACGCATCAGTATATAATAAGAGTGGTTCTGCATTAGCTGAGCGATCCGGATATACTAGTAAAGGTGGTGTAGTCAGAAGTTGTTTTAATGCGTCAAAGGCCTGCTGGCACTGTTCAGTCCAATTGACATTACTTTTACCTTTTAATAATTCGAACAATGGTTGTGCTATCACCGAGCAATTAGGGATATGTCGGCGGTAAAAGTTGACTAACCCCATGAACTGTCTGACCTGCCGGACTGTTTTTGGTACTGGGAAATCTCTTATTCCTTGTAAGTTTCTTTCCAAGGGTACCATGCCCTCATTTGAAATCATATGTCCCAAAAATTTCACCTTTCTTCTGAGTAAATAAGTTTTTGATGGTTTTAATTTAAATCCGTTCACCATAAATGCCACAAGGACTTCTTCTAAGTTGGATAAATGCTTTTCAAAAGTGTCACTGACTATTAGTACATCATCAAGATAGACCCTAACTTCCTTCCAAGAGATGTGACTTAGTGCAAGATTCATGGCTCTTTGGAAGGTAGCTGGTCCATTTTTCACACCAAAGGGCATTCTTAAGAATTCCCAATGGGATAATGGTGTAGAAAACGCGGTTTTTTTCTACGCTGTCTTCTTCCTTTTCTATTTGGTAATAACCTTTTATTAGGTCGATTGTTGAAAAATATTGTTTACCTTGAAGACTAAATAGTGTATCTGTTAAATTAGGTATAGGGAAAGAATCGCCTTTTGTAACGGAATTTAATTTTCTGTAGTCAATGCAAAGACGCATAGTCCCATCGGGTTTTCTAATGGGAACAACTGGTGCTGAATAAGGGGAGAAGGATTGTCGAATGATGCCATCAGCTTCCAGTTTTCTACATACTTCTTCAACCTCGTACAGAATTGGGCCCTGCAGTCTTCTAACCGGTTCACACACTGGATCGTCAATCATTGTCTCTATAGAGTGCTTTAAGATGGAAGTGCATCCTACGTCTGCATCTCCCAGACTCAGTGCTGACGGATATTTGAGCAATAATTGGATGAGTTGGTCTTTTTTGTTCTTGGGTTAGATCAGAGGAATCCAGGTCAAAGGCCTCGTGAAGGTTTGCGGGTGTCCATTCTTTATGTATTTTGTAATTTCTGCGTTAGTTCAACTACATGTGTAGGAATTGTATGATTGGGGTTTTTAGTAAGTATAGAAAATGTACCCAAAGTATAACCTTGCTTAATTTTTATATTGTTGCTAGTTAGATTGTAACAAGGTAACTTAATCGGAGTATTGGGTGAATATGGAGTGACAGCATGGTCCATGAAACATTGATTCTGTTCACTAGGTGTGAACAACAAAAGAGCTGGATGAGAGGGTTCTGGAAACCAACTTTCTTGCGAAAGCGACACCTCAATCCAATTATTTGAAGGTATGTTTACCCCGTGGGCCAATTTGGCTGCATGTTCTTGACCATTTTTGGTCCGTATATCTTTTGCTATGACCACAAGACTATCTTTATGTCGTGTAATCAATTCTTTATTAGCTAGATCAGGTAATATGTTTTTAGTACGTAAAAGATCGTAACCTATAACTAAACCATATGAAACAACTTCATCCGACACAATGACAAAATCTCTGGCCTGTGTACAGTAGCTGTTAGAAAGATGTAGAGATATCGTAACTGCACCAATAACTTCAAAAACAACGTCACCGATGCCACGAAGACCTGTATATATAGTAGATTTCAAAGGATATTTAGAAGGATCCAATAATTTATATGTTCGATTAGTGATAATACTGACAGATGCTCCAGTATCTACCAAAGCTTCCAACAGTTCCGTTTGAGAAGAATTATCAATTATAACGCCTATTACCAAGGCTTCCTCTAGAAGGGATTGAGTAATCCTAAGCTGAAGAAATGGGCCTTTTGGGCCGGTTATTATTGGATTTTTATTTATTATTAGAGACTCCGGTTGGAGTATATTTTTCGACAATGGAGAGTCAATGCTGACTGAGGTTCCTAGAGACCCATGTTGGGGTAAAACTTGAGAAGATAAAGAAGAGTCGGTATTGACCGAAACATCAACATTCGAGTTATTTGTTTTATGAGTTGTGTTACATGCTTTTACAGGAGAATCATTTAGTACTTTTGGAGAATCGTCTATAAAATCTATCCCATAATCAAGGACAGGGACATTTACTTGCAATAATTCTGGGATTATTTCTGAATCGTCAGTTTCAGTGGATAAGAGTAATGACGGTGACCCTACATTCAATGGATGTTGTTTTTTATTCTTTGTGGTTTTGGGGTTTCTTGTAACAGCAGCTGAGGCTCTGCAGGTGGGCCACTCCCCACAGAGCTTATACGTTTTTTGAATGCTGGTTCCTTTGCGGGCAATTCATTCCCAGATGATCTCCTTGACAGAAGGGACATCGTGGAGTAGAATCACATTGCTGCCGCTTTTGTCTGGTTTGAGGACAATTCTGAACAACATGTCCATCTTCATCACATCGAAGACATTTATTCATTCGTAGGTAGCACTCATCAAAGATGTGCCCTCTTTTTCCGCAAAAGTGACAATACGGTCGTGATGGACAATCCTTAACAAGGTGTCCACGCTGCTTACAATATTTGCAAAAGAGATTGTTTCCTGCCCAACAAGGTTGTTGTGTTTGGTACTGTGGAGACATAGGAGATGGTCTCTGCTGTACATTGGAACTTACAGAAGTATTTAGTTGTTGTGGTGCTTGCCGCCTTTGTTTAGGAGATGGTGGGCCCCTTTTAGAGGCATAGAAAGTCCGATTATTCCGCGGAGAAACAGGAGGAGCACTAGGTCTTGGAAACTCATTAATAGGTGCGGGAGGTATAGGTGGTTGTGCGGCAACCTGAGCAAATGTAGGGGTAGAGTAAGAACGTGTTATATTAGGGCTCGGGTTACCCTGATAAGTGTTTCCATAATAAACTGGTGTTTGACCATAGTACATCTGCTGTCCATACTGTTCAAAACCCAAATTCGATTGTGGTTGTTGGGTCATACCTCTTTGAGAGTAATATTCTTGTGTCATAATTGGAGGGTTTACACCTGTTAATGGAAATGGATGCATTGATGTGAGGTCAATCACCTCCGGAGACGAAGGCAAATTCTCAGCATTTTGTGGTGTTGGTACATATATAGGTTGTTCCTCACTAGGTTCATGACCTTTATAGTGCTGAGTTATAAGTCTCACTAATCCGTCCCAATTGAGTGGAACTCCTCTCATAGCAATTTCGCACACCACTGCAGAAGCATTCACTTGTTCTTGTACATCAATGGGCAGGCTGCCGACCAATTTTTCTCTGACCATCTTTATATTTTTTACATCAGATCCAGGAAAAGCCATTTCTGCTAAACCTTGCAATCTCAATGCATATAGAGGTATTGTTTCATGAGGGAGGATTTTTGCCTCATTAAAGTTCTTTAGGTGAGTCTTCACCTTCTTTCTTAAATATTCAGCAAACCATTCGTTTAGTTGAGCTTTAATTATTGTATAACCAGCGTTATTTTTCATTAATACATCATACACCTTCTTAATATCACCATCCAGATACATTCCTAGGTGTGTTCGCCACCCCTCAGCTGTTGCTCTGGGGTAGGTTATTGAGGCATATTCCTCGAATCGTTGTAAAAATTGTGGAAACGGTTCTCCGTTCTCCAATGAGTATTTACCCACAGGAATCATTCTGTTAGAATTAGGAGTATTCTTCTCTAGTAATAAAACCACTTTAGTCAAGGCCATTATCATTTCTTGATTCTGACGATAGATAGCTTTTAGCCAATCTCTGTCTGAAATTGGGAATGGAAGTAGTTCTGCCGAAGATGACTGAGTATGCTGGCCTTGAGAAACCATAGTGGAAGACGATTGTCTCTGATGCTGACCATCTTCCTGTGTGGTAGTGGTAAATTTAGAATCGGGTATGCTCGTTAGTCTATTTATCCGATCCTTCAGATCATTAGATAGGGAGTATTGTTGAGCCAACTGCTCTCTAGTTAATCCATTTTCCGGGATGGAAACCTCTGGAGGTACCTGTTGTATATCCCCTTCACCTGTGTATAACAACTCAGAAGTGGGATCTATATCTCCATTAAGCTCCGTTCTAAGAGCGTTAAGATCTTGTTCTAAATTTGGTGGCAACTGGATGACATTCTCCCCTTCTTTGGTATCGGGGAGTGTTTCGTCACCTGTTAATTTTTCTCTGTCCATTATTCAAACCAACAACAAACAAAAAAAAACAACAAACCAAAATTTACAACCCACAAACAACCCAAACAACAAAAAATAGGAAGGGAGAGGTAGTCTCACGAGCAGCAGTATCAGCAACTACGCTCTGCTACCAATATAAGGGATTATGATAATGGGACAAAAGAGAAACGTATGTTACACAGGAAAACGTATTTATGAAATAAAGGCCTAATCGCACAAATAAATGTAGTTACTGAATACACACCTTTCGATCGACCACTCAATTCCTTCCTTCAATCCACGAGACAGCGACAGTTATCTGTGACCAATTGAAAGCAAGCTTGAGAAAAAGTTTTTAACATTACATCACATCCAACATGCAATAAGCTGAGAACACCACAGATGCAATAGTCTCCACAGCAGTTACATGTAAAAAGAAAAATAAGCTTATTAAAAAAAATTGCAATGATTAAAAAAATGCAATGGTATAAATTGGGGGTATTCACCAGTGGCGATAGATAGTTACCTTTAACCACACACCACTTAATTTAATGTGACTTTCCGCCCTGAACTTACAATCCTCTTCACAGGCCACTCAGAACAGCACACAAGCGATGCAACAGGTCAATGGTTCTTAAAAACTCAAACAAAAGAAATATGCATAAACATATTTATATATTTTAACAATCCACATGCGCCGGTTAATACCAACACTCATGCATGAGCTCAATAAAACCACAACAGAGAGAGGTAAAAAAACCAGAGACACAGCATGCATGCGTAAGAGGAGAGAAGAAAAGGTTTAATAAGTATTTAGTAAATCTATAAGAATGCGTATACTTAAACTAGGTATTTAATGTATATTAAAAAAAAATGTATCAAGACTACCACACCTTCATATAGGTTCACCAACAGTTAAAGAATCCAAAGGTCCTCAAGCAACCAAGAAAGGGGGTTAATAATAAGTAAATTATGGTCTAATTGTTAAAAAGAGAGAGTAGAGTGGTTATATCCTTGCCAATAAGTGTAAGTAGAAGTATTAATACTAAATAATGTCTTTTGATGTGGTCCACAAGACCCCAGTGTGAGAAAGGGACAGGTTGTCCACATGCAACCCAACTGAAGACTAAAAAAAACAAAAGAAAAGGTAGGTATATTTAAAGGTTCTTGTATATTTATTTTATATTATGAAATAAGGCACATACATATTCCTATAGTAAGTCAATTTTTACATTTAAAGTAATATTTACAATTTTTAATCAATAAAGAGAATACCTATACGTTCCAGTGCTGGGGCTTTACTAAAGGAAGAAAGAAAGGTAATAATTATATTATCTTTGTCTTCCCAAAGTTAGTCCAGGAATTTTAATACAGTTGGTACCAACTAACTTACCATACTTACACACTAAATAAATAAATAAATAAATAAATTACACAAAAAGAAATATAAAAAAAAAATACATTTGGTAAAAAAACCTATATATATCTAAAAATATTATGGTTGTCTATGCTTCTTGTTAACAAACACTCAATATATATAGGTGTCAAACTCAAACTTAAATTTAAATAATTGGGTGCAAAATTTGAGTAATTATAAAGGTTTCTTGACTCAAATCAATGTCTTTGACGCAATCAAAATTTCACTTTAAATGTTATAATTTTTATTATGAAGTCCTTTTAAATCACGGTTTGTATCTTCACATTCACAATTTACATTACAAATCCTCTTAACAGATTTCTAAAAGAAATGTATGTAAATGCCACGAATTACGAACCACTCTCTGAGTAGGAATTTTCCACTGTTAAGGAAGTTTGGTATACAGTTTACAAATGGAAGATAATATTGAATTAAATAATTAATCCCTAAGACACAATTGTTTTTAATATAAATATCTCCAGTAAGGTTGAGATTAATAACATAATTGGGTTTTTGACTAGACAAATAGTTTCTTGTAGTTAAACAGATTTGTGTGAGAGGTGAGTTTTCTTAAGTTTAGGAGAATCCAAAATATGTTCCACAACCTGAATCATATAGGAGTTCTGGTTTGTAAATGGGTGTGAGTCGCGTTGGTAAAGGTCCCCAACCTAAAACCTTAAAGCAAAAAAATTAGAAAATTATAAGATATTTAAGAATTCAGTCCAATACAAGTATACATTCTATTTTCTAATTTCTAATAAGAAGTTCCTCAAATTATTAGGTCCTATATAAATTCATGATAGAATAAAATTCTCAAACATTACTACTTAATTACTACTAAAAAAATGCAAACTACTGAATAACCAAATAACTACTATTACGGCCCTACCTTAACAATCGTTAAGGTTAAAAACACTGGTGATAATCCAACATAGTCAGGAAATGTAGAGTACTGGATATCAGGTAATGCAGTCAGAACTTCAGACCTAAAATAAGCATAAAAGAAAGACTCAAAAACGACCTTTCTCTTCGTCATCCATCAATCTTAATTTTCCTTGCTTCATAAAAGAATATAAAAGAATAAGTATTACTTTTCATCTTACCAAATCCATGGGATTCAAGAGGAAAAAAAATGTTGACAAAGTTTGTAAATCTTCAAAATAAGAGTATCTTTATTTACTCAACAACCCTCAATTATATCATTGGCAAGATGCTGAAAAGACAAAGCACATAAAGTCAGAGACATTTCAAAACAACAAAAGCTCATAATAAAATCTCTACATGTTCCTCCCCACCCGTCGTAACATGACGGATAGAAGGGGATGTGGCAACATCATCAACAACCAATGAACAAAACAACCAAAAACGAGAACACATCAACCAAACAACAAAAACTACAAACCTCAACACAACAATAGGGTAAGTTTTCAAAAGGTAAAGGTAAATTTGTAGAGTAATAGTCTCAGAGTTTTCCAGGGTACCGGATGTTTCTGAGGCGTAATGAAAAGTTGATGCTCACCTAGTAATCGTTGAATGTTCATTCCACACACAGATAAAGTCAAAAAAATTAAAATATAAAAACAACCAAAGGAATATTTATTAAATACATAAGTTTACAAAGTTTTAGACCTACATAAATATCCTAATCTAACCTAATACAAGTAAAACTAGGTCCCTATGCTATATATTTACAAATTTATGTTCCTTTCCGTATTTGCAAGTTGGCTATCTTCATTTAATTCACCGTCTTGATCAGTTCTCCTACGCCTTTCCAGAATGCGGGTTTGTACCCAAGGTTCATCTATATTGCCGTTGATCTCTTTTGAGTACGTGCGGCCACTGGCTCTAAAAAGTCAATTTCTGAAATTTGTTCATTTCCACTAGCAGGAATTGACACAGCGCCATCGATTCAGGTGCCAGTGCACTATTCTTTTTTGCTATCTTCAAAGTCGTTCGTCATCTTTGCTAGATCGGAATGGCTTACAGGAGATTTCTCCCATTGCTAAAAATTCTTTAATGGTCCTCTTCATATTAGGGTGGATGGTTAATCGACTCTTCATCAAACTGGGGAAACATACATTACATTTAGGCAACCAGTTCTCCGGCGATGGGGTAACCAATACTTTCGTTTCACAAGGAAGGTCGGCTCCAATACTGTCTCTTGACACACCTTACAGAGCATCCCATCTGCCCCTCCAGGAAAGTCCTTTTTTGTCGTTTTGGTACCCTATCGTAAAGGAAGTCTTCTCTGTTATCTTAATTATTATTAAGAGGTGTATAAGCAACTTATGTAATAAGGAATGTGAAGTTAATGATCTCGAAGATGATATTTTGTTAACTGATGGAGAGTTCTCTATCCAAAAGATGGACTAAAGTGTAATTGTTCGGCTCAAGATAAGGATTTCCCAAATAATAACAGATGATATATTCATGCTCTGATCATGATGATGCCTAACACTAATCATCCATTGATCCACTTTGAGGATGTCCATTAGTGGTCACATTTCTCTTGAAAACTATTTGGTTTAACGATTAGTCTATTACCGCTTGGATTTAAGTGATCTAGAACACGTCGTTAAATAAGTTCGGATCGGATAAAATCTGGAAAACCAAAAAAGTCATGATCATCGACCTCTCTAAACATTCGTGAAAGGATTATAGTTTAGTGTAGTTGTGATTGTGTCTGGAGTGCGATATTGATTCTTCAGTGATTTCTTCGAAGTGTTTCCTCCAAAATTATTATGGTGGTCAGTTAATTATTTTGTTATATGAATTCTGTCCACTTGTAGGGATTGGCAAAGCCATCGCTTCAGGCGCCCAGTGACGATGACGATGATGCACTCGGTATTTCCGTTCAGTGTCCATCGCTTCCACCACATATGTTACGTCATTAGAATTGACATGGATTACTCTTAAAGGACCTTGGTACCTTTCTTTGAACTTATTGATAGTAAGATCCCCTGGTAAGCGGATTTTTAACGCTACGTTGACGACTAATATGGTTGTAAATTCTATGACTACCCAATATTGCGAAAATCTCTCGCTACAAGGCTAATTTTGGACGGGTCGCTCATGAGCCTCACCGATATGAATACTCTCGGTCTGGAGTTTTTACAGTTTCAAGTGTCTTGAATGGCTTATAACTTATAAAATACATGGTGTACTAAAGGTGAGAGTCATTCTGTGACGCGAGTATCCTTGATAAAGAAAACACGCAAATACTGTAATATGTTTCGTGTGACCACTCTTAACTAATACCATTGGATGAAGGTTAGTCAAGGTGTAGTGTCCAGATGATAAATTTCCAATGAAGGTAAAAAGTCTTCAAAAAACGGTCCTCTGAAATCTCCCAGACCCATTGTCGGTTAGTAATCTAGAAGGACACTTAGTGGGAGATAGGGTATAATTCACAGGCTTTCTAGTATAAGTTTGATAGGCAAGCAGAAAAGCCTTCTTGTCAAGATCCACTCACACCGTGCGCCACGCGCCATTAACCGTTTGCTGTTGGCCTTAGTCGATTTTAATAATGGCTTGACGTAGATTATTTCCTCTAGAGACTCTCCGTATTGAATCAAGCATCTCAGCTGTCAATATTTCTACGGAGGGATAATCGTAGGTGTGATAATCTTTTGTATTGGATGGAACTAGTTATATGAAATGATGTTCATGAGATTTAGCAATTGCAATGGTAATTGGAGCCGACATGATGAAAAGTCTTGTACACGACCCTCTTAATTTATGGGGTCGACTACAAGGTTTTCTAATACGCGTATAATTTGATACAGCTGTCTAGTATACTGGGCAAAAGCACGTAGATAGAGTTGATTCACATGAATAACCTATGACACTTGCAAAAATTAAATGATATCCACATAATTATATGATGCCTAATATTCAGATTTCGATGTAATTATTGGAATCATGCTCAAAGTGATAAGAGTAAATTAGAAGAATACGAATTTATTTTATTTTTTATAAGAGGACAGTTTCTAATCCGAAAAGGTTATTGTTTATTTAGAGACTTCTTTGTGTAATCCCTTCAACAGGCGGAGTCATCTTTATGACAATCAATTAGAATCTTGAGACACCCCTTAATATTTCTAAGTATCTGGCTATAAAAAAATTGCTATGTTACTTAGTAAATAAGTTTTCAGGTAATAATTATGCTCATGTAGGTAATTTTTCACAATTACATATAAATGTTGCTATCCATCATATTCTCAACATCTCCCATCATTACTAAAATCTTAGTTACATCGAAAGCATTCGCCACCCCAAAGAGTTTAATAGTTTTGCACAAGGTTACATGTAATGTCGCTTATCATTCCATTTAAGAGACTCGGTTCTAAAATGAATGAATGACCGTTTGAACGATAGGTTCAATTGGAGTTGGACGGGGATATGCTTCCAAAAATGGGTAGCTGACTCAGGCAAGTTATATTCCGTTGGAATAAGTCGGTTAAAGTGAGTACCACCGCGACAAAACAAATACAGACTCCTTTTGCTATCAGGATTTCCAAACTGTAAAGGGTGATTTTTATTAAAATAAACCAATACTTTTATCTGTCGCAATTTAGCATAAGCTTGAATGCTATGAATAAAAGGAATTTGTCCTGGATATCTAGTTAGTTGTAATTGTTTAAGTATGTCTCTTGCATTCTTTCCAGTTGGTAAATGATAAGTTTCACGTTGTGCTATCAATTCATCCACAATTTCTACTCTTAATTCTAAATGTTGTTCCATATTGTCATACTCATAGTGAGAAAAACACCTGGAACAGTGAATCTCTCACCAGAGCATTAAATTTTAATCCATCTGGGATTTCTGGAGATAACTAGTTTTCCATAGCTTCAAATTTTAGTTTACATAATAGGCTATCTGATAGAATTGATTGTATCTGCGAATAATACTTTTCTTTGCCTGGCAAATAACATAACTTCAATAATCCAGGTCATTTAAATCTATATAAAGTCCTGGCGACTCTGGGGTTTACTAAGGGCATGGTTCTGAAGGAACAAAATAGGTTGAATGATCTTGTAAATATTAATTTGATTTTTCTAGAAAGGGTTTTCGAGATTCTTATAGCCCACGTTATGGCGGCTATTCCGTCTTCTGTAGTACTGTATTTACGTTTGTGCTTTTATTATTGTATTACAAGCTTTAAATTTTTCCCTTCTATTTTCTTAGTACCTGGGCTACAGGCAGGCTCCAGCACCTACTCAGATGCATCAGTATTATAAGCAGTGGTTTGCATTTAGCTGAGCGGTGGGATTACTTAATAAGGTGGGTAGTCGAGTAGTTGTTTTAATTGCGAGGATCAAAGGCCTTGCTGGCACTAAACATACCTATAGTAGTTCAGAGTCATTGACTTGATTCTTTTAATTAATATGAACAATGGTTGTGCTATTACCGAACAATTAGGGATGTGTCGGCGGTAGAAATTGACTAACCCCATAAATTGTCTAACTTGCCGGACCGTTTTTGGTACTGGGAAATCTCTTATTCCTTGTAAGTTTTCTCCCAAGGGTTATGCCCTTCATTTTGAAATCATACATGTCCTAAAAATTTCACTTTTCTATCTGAGGTAAGTAAGTTTTTGATATGAGGTTCTTATATTTTAAATCCTAATAGTTTCAACATTAGAATTGCTAACGAGGAGCTTCCTTCTAAGTTGGTATAATATGCTTTCAAAGTGTCACTTACTCTTTGTACATCTAATATATACAAGATTAGACCTACTATCATCTATATTACCTCTATCAAGAGTATGATGACCTATAGTTAGTCAACAGATTCATGGCTCTATGGAATGGATCAGCTGAGGTCCAATTTTTGTATATTACATAACGTATATTAACAAATATGAGGAGCATTCTTATTATATGAAATTAGTTACTACCTATAAATGGCGATATTTATATTATAGGTGTAAAGAAACGCAGTCTTTTCATATAACACCTGTATATCGTCTCTACCATTTATCTATTTGAATTAAATATTCATTATTATTAGGTTACGACTTGTTGATTAATAATAATTTAGAGGTTTACCTTAGAATAGACTAATATAGTATGTGTATGTTAAGATTAGGTTAATAGGGAAAGAGTCGCCTAATATATTTTTTTGTTTTAACGGAATTTATATTTTTGTCTTAAATCAATTATTTATATATATATTATATAGTATTATATATATAGCAAAAGAACGCATGGTCCATGTCGGGTTTTCTAAATGGGTGAAATAATATATACTTATATATACTGATATATAGTATAATATATATAGATATATATAGTGAGTCTGCCTGAAAAATAAACATTAATAAATAACTAACCTGGGTGCTTATGATTTACTACGGAGCGTGAAAAAGAACGATTGTCGAATAATGCCATCGGCTTCCAGCTTTCTACATACTTCTTCAACTGTCGTTACAACGAATCTGGGACTCATGCCCTAGTCTTTCTAACTGGTCTAACAGCACTGGAGACTCCGTTTCAATATCATTGTTTCTATAGATGCTTTAAAGAATGGAAGTGATCCTACTCTGCATCTCCAAGCCTCAGTGCGCTGACGGATATTTGAGCATAATTGGATGAGTTTGGTCTTGTTTAATTTAGCTTGATTTAAGATTTCTATCGGTGGTACATGAAGTCAAAGCCTCTAGTAAAGGTTTGCCGAGGTGTCGCATATCTTTGTAGGTATTTATGGTATATTTTAGATCGTTAATCACTCAACTATATGTCGTAGGAATTGTTGATGGATTATAGTAAGTATAGAATGTACCTAAGGTATAACCTTGCTAATTTTTATATTGTTTGCTAGTTAGATTGTTAAAAGGTAACTTACTAGGTAGCTGTAAGTATTGGGTGTTAAAATATGTAGTGACATGCATGGTCCATGAAACATTGTGATTCTGGTCACTCGGCTGTAGAACATAAATCCAAAAGTATGCTGTGGACTATGATATCGTAGGGTTCTGGTGAAACCTACACTCCTTGTCTTTTAAAAGACGATACCACGTTTTCTCGGTCAATTACAATTTGTTAGAAGGTGTATGTTTTCTATACCGCCGTGGGCCACATTTGGCATGCATGTTCTTGACCATTTTTGGTTCGTATATCTTTTGCTATGACCACAGAATATCTTTATGTCGTGTAATCAATTCTTTATTAGCTAGATCAGGTAATATATTTTCAGTACGTAAAAGATTCGTAACCTATAACTAAAAACATACTGAAACACTTCTATCCGCAAAGACAAAATCTCTGGCCTTTTGTAAACAATAACTATGTAGAAAGATGCTAAGATATCGTAATGCACAATTCGTCTATATTAATTTACTTCTCGCACAGCGACGCTCCGGTGACGCCTAAGGATGACGTGGTGTGTTTGGCGTTTTTTAGTATGGGATTTTTCCCAAGTAGTACAGAACTTGACGAATGTTGTTATTTTTATGGCAACGATAGATCTATCAAGTTTTCTAACCTCAAATAGAAACCACGAGTGTCTCACCCTGGCTGATCTTTATTATATAATCGGCTACGATAATATAACGATTTCAACGATACTTTTTATTTTATCGTGTTGCTTTATTTTTGTAAACTTTCGGCATTGCGCGAAAAGCACCTGTATATCATAGTCGATTTTCAAGGCGAATATATTACAAAGGATCCTCCAAATAATTTTATAAACCTGTTTGACATTAGTGATGATCCTGGACCGATGCCTCCTCGTTGCGTCTATGCTCCAAAGCTTCCAACCGTGTCCGTTTGGAGAATGAAGATTCATCAAATTAAATTAACGCCTATCGAAAGCTTCTTCTATAAGGTGTCATTTGAGTTAATCTAAAGTTGAAGAAATGTGGCTCCCCTGTTTGGGGGGGTTGGT
The DNA here is from genome assembly GCA_015478945.1 of Trachelipus rathkii. Classification (NCBI taxonomy): domain Eukaryota; kingdom Metazoa; phylum Arthropoda; class Malacostraca; order Isopoda; family Trachelipodidae; genus Trachelipus; species Trachelipus rathkii. The sequence continues at coordinate 13,827 of JABUQX010005423.1, read as the reverse complement.
ATTGGGTTTTTGTAATTTATTATCACGCTTAGGAAAGAGCGGATCGTCCCGCGTTGGAGGTGTATTTTTTTTGACCAATGCAGTCAGTCTTCGTGACGGGGAGTGCTCCTAGGAGACCCAGGATGGTTAAAAAACTCATAAGTGCAAGCACACAGAACGGGTCAGTGTATTGACCGACTTCAACCTGGTGAATATTAGAATGCTGTTATGAATTGGCTTTTATGAAGTAGAATGATAACACACCTGTAGTTATACAGCGTGCAAACCTCTTTAGTACTTCTTTTGAGAAGGATCTCGTTCTAGTATAAACGTCTACTCGCCATGCTCATACCATTGTGACACCAATGGTAGCAGCATGTTTACGCTTGCGAATAATTCTGTAGGATTCAATTTTTCTGGACTTGTCCAGCTGTCAGTTGCACTTAAAAGGCTATTGAGTGTGACCCTCATTCAATGGAGGGTTGTTTGTTATCTTTTCTTTGGGGTTTTGGTAGTTTCTTGTATATTTAAGACCAGCCAGCTGCAGCTCTGCAAGGTGACGGCACCTAAAACACACCACTACAAGAGTAATATTAGTAATTATATGAACAATATAGGTATATACCATTTTGCGAAGCAATTCAATGAGCAAACAAAATATCCTACAGAGGTCGAATACTCCTTGACGAGAAGGCGGATCTTCGAGTGGTATAGTTAAAAGATAGCCATTGCTGGAGCTAGGGTCCTTGCTATCTTTGACATCACATTCTGGCCGGTTTTGCGGACCGTAATTCTGCAAACAGGCTGTTCAATGGTAATTATAGACTCAACATCGTATGACATTTGTTCTTGTGTATGAGTTAGCCTAACCTCATAAAGATTTGCCCCGCTCTTTTTTTCCGCAAGTGACATACGGTCGTGGATGGACTCCTTACAAGTGTCCCACGCTCGCTTACATATGTATGTGTGCAAGAGAAGATGTCGATCTCCCTGCCCACCAAAGGTTGGTTGTGCTTGGTATCGTGGAGGACATAGGAGATGATCCTTCTGGCATTTGATTAACATTGGATGTAACTCTATACAGTAATAGTATTTGTATGATTTATTGTGTGATGGTTGCTTATATATAAGTCACTTAGTTTTAGGAGATGTGGGCCTCCGTTATAGAGAGCTCAATAGAATAAGTATGAATTTAATTTATATTTCTCGGAGAAAACAGGAGGTAATGCAACTAGGCGTTGAGGTAAACTCATTAATAGGGTATCTGAGGAGGTATTATATTTTGAGTGGTATTGTGCTGCACCTCATATTTGAGTAATATCTAATGTTGGGGTAGTTAGAATTATAATGATCTAGTTAAGTTTCACTCACATTATAGTATACGTCTTATATAGTTGGTTACAATTCATAGTCACTGAAATAAGGGTTTCTTACCATTAAATTAAAACTGTTATATGTTTTGAATACATATGATCTGCTTGAGTTCCAATTACTATTGATGTCAGTATAAATACGCAATTCGATTGTGGTTCTTATTGGTTAATTATATTCATATTTATGCGAAATGTAAATATACATATTTAGATCTTGTGTCATATATATGCTAAAGGGTTTACTTAATACCGTATTATAATTTAATTATATGTACGCGGTAATGGATTGTCAATATTGATTATGATATGAGTCAGATAATATATATATCAATAAACCGATTACCGGATAGAAACCGGTAGGATAAAATTCTCAAGCTAAATTTTTGTTAGGTGTTGGTTAAACATATAGTAATTATAATTATATAGAAGGGTGTTTGATTCTATTGTAATAATAGGTTCGTCGCCTTTATAGTGCTGAGTTTAAGTCCATATCACCAATTATCAATACTGTATTTACCACATTGAGCCGGGAAAACATACACCTCTCAGTATGAAACTTTCTGCAACTACTATACACAAATTATAACTACAGTAAGTATATAATATATATATATAGTATATAATTTATATATAATATAGTATATATAATGTATATATGATTATATAATATTATAATTAAAAAATATATTATATTACTATATAATAAATTATATATATATGTATATATATGTTATATAAATATATAATATATATAATATAACATATATATAATATATATATATATATATATATATTATATAATATATATATATATAATTTATATATAACTGTATATAATATATTTATATAATAATATATTATATATATAAATATTATCTATATAATATAATATATAGTATTAAGTATATATATATTATATATATAATATATAATATATATATATATATATTCATATATAAGATATATATATATATATATATATAATATAAATATATATATACAGATATATATATCGTATATATAATATACGATATATATTATTATATATATATATATTATATAGTATATAATATATTATATATATATAGCACTAGAGATGTGTGTGCCCATGGAATATTATTCGTCTTTTGCAGATATGCACATGTTCATCTGAAAATTATTGCATAATAAGGATTATTAAAGGAAAGCAAAACTAATAATCTTCGACTTAAAATGATGATGAGAAACCTGGATGTTGACAACTGACTTTCATCCAAAATCTTTTCATTTAAAATGTTTCTTTACCTGAGAATAATTACTCTATCTACCAGATTATCGTTTCGTTTCCTGACCTGGTATGCACTTTTTGCCCCCTTTCGCTTCATCTGTTTTTCGTCTCCTCCAGATTCGTGGCCTCGATGACTTGCGAAAGCGTATTCTCTCATAAAGCAATAAGGAAGGTCACAACCAACCTTTCTTTTATTCTCTGCTCAACAAACAATCAAAATCCCCATCATTCATTCTTTCTATTTGCCTCACACGCTCCCGGACACAGCCTTTCTGCTCCCCTTGGCTCATCTTCCTGCTATCACGAGGTATTCACAGAGTGGTATTTCACTCATGCTAGTGAGTATAGTAGCACTGTGTATTATGATATGCCCGTGTATCAAATTACACGTCTACTTTAGTGATAAGTCCTATGTAGTTACCCTATATCTATTCTTCTATGAATATTGTACTAATGACCACCCAAGTGATCGTTCTTGCGCTTTACCTTCTTTGAGTCTCTGATACATACCTACTAGGTGAGTATATATTTATACTATTATTTATCCTTAAATACGTAATTATCCTGGCACTTTCCTTCATAATCACCAACTGCCCAGTTATATACATTCGCTATTACGTATAGTTGATTATTATCGCGCCCAACCCTGCTCAAGTCGTTATGTATTCTGTATGAGTGAGGTATTTGCACTAGTATTATAAGCAATAATTTCCAACGCAATCGTTGTAAACTAAAAAATTTGTGGGTAAACTGTTTCACCGTATCTTCACCCACTGAGTATATAAACTCACATGGATTAAATTTCACTGTTAGCAATAATTTAAGGACTACATTCTTTCTCTAGTAAAATATAAACCCCCTTTAGTATCCTAGGGTACATTATACATTTATTTATATACTATACTCTATGCTTATACACTGACGTCATAAGATAGCTATTTTTAAAGCCAATCTCTGGTCTGAAAAAAAAAATTGGGAAAGGATAGTTTAGCGACATGAATGTATTGAGTAAGATATGGGCTTGAAGAAATAACAATATGATAGTGAAAGAGGCGATTGTTGTGATCGAGGCTGAGTGTAAACATTGTATCCTTGATGTGGTTATAGTGGTTAATAATTTAGAATGGGTAATGCTCGTTATATGTCTATATTTATATCCGTAATATATACGTTCAGAATATTAGATTCGGGGAGTAATTGTGAGTATACCACTCTCTCTAAGTTATAATCCATTTTCCAGGGATGGAAAATTACTCTGAGAGTAGTAATGTTGATTATTTAATCCTATACCCACTATTACCTCTGTATGTATGTAATATATATAACTTAAGTATACAACACCTCACAGAAGTGGGATCGTATTATTCTCCATTCAAGTATCTCCTGTTCTAAGCGGTTAAGTTTGTTCTAATTTGTGGCAACGGATGACAATTCTTCCCCTTCTTATGTTTAGGTGATATTAGTATAGTCGTATCACTTGGATATAAAGGATTTTCCCTGCACATTAATTACAAATAGATGTACACACAATACATAAATAACAAAACAAAACAACAATTTTAAATTTTACCCTAAATAACACCAACTCAAAATTAGGAAAGGAAAGGTAGTCTCCGAGCAGCAGTCACTGTCAGCAACTAACGCTCTGCTCAATGTGAGGGTGGAAGGCTTTATAGGAATATTTTTAGTGTATTGAAAATAATAGATGATTATTAGATGATTGAGAGTTATAGATTACTGGCAAAAAATCAGAAAATGTAATTTTCAAGTAAAGCGTGTTTATACTAAATAAAAGCCTAATCGTACAATCATAAGAAATTGTAGTTGCCAAAATCTTACGTCTCGATCAGCACTATTACTCTCCTTCTCTCCATAAAAAACTCTTCTCATTCAGAGATCAGAATATTACCACTGTTGAGACAAACTGAGACACAAAGCAAGAAACGCACTAAGCTATATGGGTAGTTATTGCGCATTTCATCATTCAGAGCATAATATTTATCAGGAAAATGTATTTTTTTTTTTTTAGATTCTGTAGTAAACAGATGCTTTCCTTAAAATAGGAGGAAACAAGTCATTCTAACAAAGGTTATTTAGCATGTACAATGAAGGTGAATAAATGAAATAAAGTCACTAAAGAGAAAATTAGTTACTATATGTAAACACCACTAGTTATCTTATCTTTTAACGTACTTCAGCTTTGAGCTATACCTCTTCACCACTGTATGAGACAATATCGCATATTTACTAGGCAAATAAAAGAAGCAGTAAGACCAGGTTAAATAAATAGTGAATCTTCCAAATTGGTTCTTAAGGATAAAACTCAAACAAAAAGACTTCGTTTTAATGCATAGGACAATATATATATTTTTATACTGTGCTCAAATTTTGCACTAGATTTTTTACCCAATCCCCATGCGCCGGTTGCCTACACACAGTGGACTTACGAGTGCAATGTAAGTTTTAATCAAACAAAACACGAGAGGAGAAAAAAATACAGAGAGCCAGATGAGCCGAGAGGGAGAATAAAAGTTTAATGAAGTGTAGTATTGGTTAAAGAATGGTATAGTACTTAACTAGGTATTATAATCAAAAAAAATGTATCAAGACTAACTACGCCGTGTATATGAGCGTATGGATAACTACATGTTAAAATTCCAAAGATCCTCATGCAACCACGAAGAGGGTATAATACTAGCTGACATTATGGTCTAGATTTGTTAATTAGAAGATGAGAGGAGTAGAATGTTATATGTCTTGCGTAGTGTAGTAATTAGAGTATTTTATTGTACGTAAATATAATGTTTTTATGTGTGATTGCTCTATCAAGAGCTTCATTCCCAGATGTGTGAAGAAAGGAGACTAAAAATTGTTCACCCACATGCATTACCGGCAGTTACTGAAGCACTAGGAAAAAATATACGACAAATAATAAAGTGTAGGATATTTCGTTGATTAAAAGAGTTCTGGGTTATTTAGTTTTATTATTTATGAATAAGAGCACATCATACCTAATAGTACGTCAATTTATATTTTAATTTATTTTACAATTTTAATTGATAAAAATAAACATAATTGGCAGGTTCGTAGTGCGGGGCTTTACTAAAGGATAGAAAGAAAGGTTAATAACTTTATTAATTTTTGTCTTCGCCAAGTTTAGTCCGGAAAGTGTTTAATACAGTTGGTACTAAACTTAACTATCTCATGGAATATATCTGTAGTACTTCAAACCACCAGAAATAAATCAAATAAGTACTATAAATTCCAAAGAGATGTATTAAACAAAATATTGATTGGTAAGGCCTATGACTCTAGTATTTAAAATATATACTTTTTTGCTATGCTGTCGTGTGGTTTACAAAGGCTCAATATTATAGGTGGTCAAAAGTCTGTCAAGTCGTTGAAATTTTAAGAATTAATTGGGGTGCAAAATTTGAGTTGAAATTATTATGAAAAAGTTTCTTTGGAGAGAAAAGAAGAGTATCAAATCATAATGGTACGTTTATTAAGTACGCATATCAAAATTTTTAAATGTTATAGTGTGAGTTTGTTTATTATGAAGTCTGTTTAGTAGGATGTATCTGGTTTGTTGATTTTCAATTCAGTTTAATTTTGTTCCATTATAACTATCTATCTTAAGCAGATTCTTACAAAACTTGTATGTGAAAAAAGATGACTGCCAATCACGCTATTTGACTAACCAACCACGGGCGCTGGAGTAGGAATTTTCCAACGGTATAAGATTGAAGTCTTGGATAAATTTGCATTTTAACTCATGGAGATAATTATTGAATTAGACTTGAATTCAAATGCCGTAGACTCATTGTTGTTTTTATATAAATTTCTCAGTAAGGTTGGATTTAATAACTAGTCATCTTGGGTTCGTTGTGACGTAGACAAAATGTGGTTTCTTGTTGTTAGGTTTAGAACGTAATTTGTTGAGGTGAAGTTTTCTTAAGTTGTGAGGATTCGCGTTGTTTGGGTTGTTCACACGGTTGGTTAGGTTGGGTTCTGGGTTGTGCGTCTTCCTATACCGGATAAGACATAAACAACAAATACAAAAAATTATGATTAGATTCTCTATAAAAAAATAAATTCAGAAAAATTTGCTATTATACAGGTCGGGAGTTATCAATCATAATGACAAAATGATATCACTTATAATAAACTATGAAAACGTTATGCAATTTGGAAACACACACTTTAAACCATATAATATATGTGTAAGTGCTCAGATAATAAAAAGGGGAAAAAAATAACCAAAAGATGAAAATTTTAAAAAATAGAATGAATATACAATTGAATGTATAATTATAAACAAACGCCTGGAAGATACAAGCCCAATTTATTTATCAACGTCAGATAACTCTCACCCAGTTGAATGCTAAAGACACTAAAGATCAACAACTACATCCCCTAATATGTGGGTGTCCACATGCTAAGCCATTACAAAATTAAAAACAAAAAATAGAAAGCAAGAAATATTGCAAATTGAGATTAAGTTATACATCACAATACGTGAAGAATTTCTTACGCAGAGTTGATGGGAATATAATTAACACAAATAGACAAAGACCTTTAAATATACCAATCACAAAAATACTACTGAGTATCTCCTATATATCCTAAAGACTTAAAATAATGCTGCACAATATAGCCCATGAAAAGTGGAAAGTTACATGATAAAGACGACAGATGGGAATGACAAAATTTTCATTATATTAACAAAGAATACTAAATTAATGTTTGCATTAACACAACTTCCCTTGCACCTTCCCTGGCAAACGGACAAACGCGAACTAAAGTCATACTACTGAATTAAAAAGTAAATGAAACACAAATATAATAAAAGCCTTGAGAGGTAGCTTCTCCTCCTAGTCTTAATTTAATCTCTAATTCTAAATAATAATAGCATCACATGAATAGAAACTAACATTGACTGCTAATCAAGTTTCAGATAAACCATTAAGGATTTAGAGTTGAGATTTATTGATAATATGGAAGGCATTATAACCTCAGTGAAAATTTAACCTCTAGTATAACAGTAAAGTAAGTGCTCCGATATATTTAGAGCAATTTGCGAAAACCATAATATAGGGAAGTCTCAATCTTAGAAACTCACATCTTATCTCCCAGAAATGGTACAAAATTAACATTTAACATAATATGATGAGTAGTAAATCACACCATCTAGCACCAACTGAAATCAAATGAACGTCTAGTCACCACAGAGCACAACTACTCTTCAATCAAAATCTCATTCTGACCGACAGTCATCTCAGAAGTAATCCCAGGGCAAAATAAACTTTGGAACCATTTGGTTAATAACCCCACACACTAGCCTAATTAAATGAATTTACCAAGAACGACTAAAAGGTTGAACAATAAAATAAACTAATAAGTTAATTAAAAAATGAAATAAAAAGGACAAGGAATAAAAACTACCTTCACGCTTTACATTTAAATATGAGTTTAAATACGCTAGGCAAAAATGTTCATAAGAAAGATGCAGAGACAAAGAAAAAATACAAACTTTCTCATCTAATTCCACAACTTAAATTGGGAGAGATATGATTCATTAAGTCACGGCTTGCTCGTTCAATACCTTATTTCTTAACTATATCATCCGATTGTTTTTTGATCCTTGGGCCCCCCTGGGGGCCCCTTTTAGGCTCCCCCTGGGGGGCCCCTTTTTTCCAAAAAGTAATTGTTTTCAGTGGTACGAGGTGTCTTCCAAATTATGTTTCCCTTTAATCGTAAACTTACTGTCGAGCGAGATTCGGATGCGCTGTTGCAGAGTGATGGGCCCAACACATCCAGGGTTGGTTAAGATCAAGCATCAGAGGAGGTTCTTTCTCAGCATATAAGTAGTCTGGCTCACTCTCGTTTAAGGTAAGACCATCTGCTGCTGCCAGGGGGCATCAGGTTGTGTTTTTTATTATCCTATATCCGGGTGCTCCTCTTCCTTCGCGGGGGGGTGCCTCTCCCGCATAGGAGGTGAGTTTTATAACTAAATCAGCTAATTTTAAATTTAAAAATTTAAAACAATAAGAATGAAAAAAAGAACCATTCCTATCGAGTGTTCTATTTATAATAACTAACTGCCTAAATAAATAAGTTTTACTGATATAACATAGTGAGGTTCACAACAGATCCTGAATGATAGAAAAAAATAGTCCGTTGAGGTATGGCATAAGAGCCGTGTCGACCAAATTGGATAAAAATAAACCTATTAAACTAGAAATTTTCTTCCAATGGCACAATAGCTCCCAAACAAATAATGTTCAATCATCCAACTCAATCTTTGAACAAGTTGATGAATACACGATCATACACATACCTTGGACAAACTGGTCATCTTAAACGAATGAACATTCAACACTCGTCGCAATTGAGCTAACGTGATATCTTTATGGATTATATTCGACGTCCCTGTCACACCAATTCTCAGTGGGGCAGATGAGCGCGTGATTATTCCTATCCAACTTCAGCGTGATGTTTTGTTCCAGGATGTCTATGTTCCAATAAGCTGATAATCTTTGATAATGCTTATGCTTTTTTCGACATAACTTCTTGGAAGAAGTAGAGGAGAAAATGGTAACTAATAGCAATGTAAGATTCAGCTCAAATAAATTGTCTTGCAATGGGGCACGCTGCCATTATATAATGAATGCTGGCGGGATGGGGGATCGTACAGGTAGGAAGCTTAAGAAAGAAAGACGCAAGAGGACAACTTCTGCTAATCAAGTTTATGTCTTATGCAGATGCTTTGATGATCAATGACGGGGAGGAAAAGTCTCCTAGGAAGGAGAATACCAAAAACTCAGCCGTACTGAAAGAACGTATCCAAATATTAAAGATATTTTCTATTATTTTTTTAAGTTATAATATTTCTGATGGTATGTGAAACTTCTGAATCTCCTTTGAAGAAATATTTTCATGTTTAAACTTTCAAACCTAATTTAGAAATTTAATTTAATAATTAAAATCAACCTATTGAATAATTAGGATTATTTATTTAATTATTTATTATGCTTGTTACTTGCAATAATACATTGCTGTGAGACTTGCGACCTAGCCAAAAGAGGAACTATAAGCTAAGAACTTTACAGGAAAATATGATAGATACATTCATGGAATAACACCTATGAACAGAAAAAATTAAAGCTTCATAAATCCACAAAAAAAAAAAACAAACAAAAAACAATAATTATAAAAAAAATGACGGACACATTGTTGTAAGGTAATCATATAATTTGAATAAAGGAGATGAAAAAAGAGATGTTAAATGGGTCAATTGAAAAATGAAACTTTTAAGGAAGGAAAGACGTTCTTAAGATGAAGATGAAATTAGAAAAACTGCAGGTGTAAATTGGCATTTTAGGAAGCAATTAAGAGCACTAAGGACAGGCTTCTACCCTGCAGCGGACAAACATAGAGACTGACTAATGATATAACATATATTATATATATATTATTCATATACTATATACTAATCTATATAGAATATAAATTATATATAAATATATATATAATATAATATATAAATATATTATATATATATATATATATAATATATATATAGTATATATATATTATATATATATATATTATAATATATATATAATATATATATATATAATAATATATATATACTATGTCTATTTATAATAATAATATATATATATATATATACTACTATATATAAAATGATATATAATATAATATATATATCTATATATATATATATAATATTATATATATATTAATCTATATATATATATATATAATATAATATTTTATATATATATATATATATATACTAAATTAAATATATATAATATTATACTATAATATATATATAATACTATATATAATATTGGTTCGTGGTATGTTTGGCACTATTTATAACTAATACCTCATACTATACATATCCCTAACTATTACTATAATATATTATATATATATAATATATAATATATATATATATAACTGGTTATCATAATATATATAATATATATATTATAGCTATAATAAAGTATATATATATATAATATAGTATATTATATATATATATACTATAATAATATATATAAATATATCTATATACTATCATTGTCAGTTTTCTCATTGGTTTTAAATACTAACTAATATAATTATTATATATTATATTTTATAACTATATATTATATATAATCTATTATACTCATATTTCTAATCATAAAAACTAGGACATTATTTGCTATAATATATATATGAGGTATTATACATATATATAATACTACTATATATCATATATATATATATCATTTACACTATATATATATATATAATATTATTGGGAATAGTCTATATATAGACCTTATTATATTGTTATATATATATATATTATATATATAATATATATTATATATTTTAGTATAGTATATATATAATTTATATAATATAAATATAATTAATGTATATATATATAATTTATGTCATATATACTATATATATAACGCTATATATATAAGTATATATATATAAATTGAGTTATTAATATGTAATTAATATACATATTCAATATAATATATAAATTATTATAATATATATATATATAGGTATACTACATATAGTATATATATATTATATTATATATATATAATTATATTATATGTATATATATATATACTAGTATATACATAGATCATTTACGGATAATATATTATATATATATATATATATATATCTATATATATCATGTATATATATATAATATACATACATATATAATATATATTATAGAGCTTACTATATATATATATATATATATATATATATATATATATATATATATATATATTAGGGATAATACGTTATACAAATATAACTGATATATGTATATATAATATTATATTTTTATATCAATATAGTTAAATATATAATATAATATATATTATATAAATATATTAATAATATATATAATACTTATATATACTATAATATAATATAGCTATATTATCCTGTCATCATAGTTTACACCCAGACTTGAATATAACCCCAGCCATACTACTGTCAAAGATTATAATTCATGTCATACATGATGTTGTCCCAATAAATTATCACGTAATCATCCCTGTCAGCTCTCGATTGCTCATGATAAAACCCAATTGCATGCATTAATTCATGCAATAACTTATTCCGAATTCGATGCACATCATCTAAAGAGACTGTTTGCTTGCCACCAGCACGACCAGCTGCACTCGAACACCTGTGGCAGCAAATTGGAATCGCGCGTCTTACAAACCTGTAAGAGCTTCATTAAGTTGCACCAGATGATAAACAGGTTTTATATTAATTCAAAACAGCGTAACTTTAACTAATTATTGATATTGCTTTGCTTGAAGTAAATAATAAAATATTTAGAAATAGCAAAAATAATATTATTCATTTTTTTTTTATACAATAATTTTAAGAATATGTCCATCTATAGGCTTTCAGTACATTAAACAAATGCTTTCCTGTATATAATTAAAAAAAATTTGCTCACTTCATCTCGTTTGAGATATGCATTTTATAATATATATATAATAATATAATATACTTATATATAATATAAATATATATACTAATATATATATAATATATTTTATATATTAATATATATTAGTAATATATTACATATTATAATATATATACTATATATATATAATAAAAAATAATATTAATATATATCATATATATATCTATAAATTATATATTATAATATACTAATACATATATAATTATATATATATCTTATACTATTATATATATATATATAATTATATATATTAAATATATATATATATAATATATATAATATATTAATTATATAAATATCTATAATATAAATATTACTATATATATATATATAGTATATATAAATATATATACATATATATATATATCTATATATATATATATATATATTAATACTATATATATATATATATATAATATATATAGTATATAAGTATACATATATATACACTACTTGAGGTTATGTATTCCTTCTCACCCTCTATACCTATATATTATCATATATATATATAATATATAGGTATATATATATATATATATATAGATATATATATTATATCATTATATAGAATATATATATATATATATGTAGGTAATATATATTTATATATATATATATATGTATATATATATATATAATATAATTATATATATATATTATAATATGCTATATATATATAATATATTATATATATATTATACTAATAATATATAATATATAAAAAAAAATATATATATAATATATATATATAATATATAATATATAATATATATCATATATATTATTATTATTATATAATAATATATATATATATAGTATTAATATATAATATATATATACACTATATATAATATAATATATATATATACTATCTATAACTAATATATATACTCTATATAATATATATAATATATATATATTATACTATATATCGTTTTAAATTGCACTGTATGGACATGTTAATGTAGTATATAATATATATATATATATATATAATATGGTATATCTACTATATATATATATATAATATATATACTATATAAATATATATATATAATTATATATTTATAAATATATAATCTAAAATAGATATATCGATTTTAATCGATATATCGCTATATATATGATCATAATCTTATATAAACTATATAATATATATATAATATATATATATACTATATACCATATCATAATATATATTATATATATATAATTAATACATTTATATATATATCAATATATAATATATATACTAATAATATACTATAGACTATAGTAGGATTTAGTCCTAAATATATATATGATATACTACACTAATACCGTGATATACCTACAACGGATATACTACCACCTAAAAGGTAGCCATATGTAGGTAATTCTATATGAATATATATATCATCACTTATATGTTTACGATATATATAAATAGGTAATAAAACCTACCTAATATATATATATATTCCTAATTTAAAATTGAAAAATAAAACATTTTATGTGACAAAATATCCCTATAGTAAAACATAATGTATTTAATATCAATATTTAGGACTAACTTATATATTTTTATATAGGTACTATATTATTAATAGTATAGTATAATATATATACTATAATAATATATATACTATATATATACCAATATA
>JABUQX010005422.1:42500-45638 GCA_015478945.1 Trachelipus rathkii | reverse complement strand
AAGAGAGATTTATGCTAAATAAAAATTGAAAAAAAGAATTAATGAAATAATTTTAATAATTTATAAATAATAATAATATATTTCACAACTTTATATATATAGGGTATTTTTTTTTTTTTTTTTTTTTTTATTTAGATGGCTACGTATGCTTTCGATAACGTAACTTATAAAAAAAAATTTTTTTGGGCAATTTTTCGAATGGCTGTATTTTTTAAAAACCAAGCAAATAGTCAATATTGCAGGTGAAGGAATATCTATGGTAGTAGTATAATGTGTGAAAATTTCAGATTTTTAGCACTTACCCCTCAGAGATATTAAGGTTCAAAGTGACACCGATTTCCGAAAAATTGATTTTTGGACACCCTGTTTTTAAATTTTTTTTTAAAATATTATTACCAAACTTCAATAAGATTTAAGTTAACCCATACTTTAGTATGTATCATCACACAAATTTTATATCGTTAAATTATTTCCTTTCTTTATAATACACCCACGAAAATGGAAATTTCTTCGATTTTTAACAACAATTTTTCGGATTCATTTACATGGTGAAATATTATTTTCCCAAAAAAAAAACAGAAAAGGCCAACCTTAAAGTATCCCTAACAAAATATATCTATGAAATTGGTATAAGAATTACCAATATGGAGATATGACTTAAATGTTACCTCTATTAAGTGATAAATTTTGCCTCCACCTGATCAAACATTTTGGCTCACCCTGTTACATACCAGAGTAAATCTACAAAAACGAATGGTGGTTTTGAACTTTCCAGGGATAACATAAACGCCATGCAAAATATAAAAGTTTTCAAAAATTATCGAGCGGCCATCAGCGGTACGGAAAAAATGGATTGAACCATATATAATATATATAATATATATATCATATATATATATATATAGTATATATATATATATATATATATATATATATATATATATATATATATATATATATATATATATATATATATATATATATATATATATATATATATATTAATATATATATATATATATATATTATATATAATATATATATATATATATATATATATATATATATATATATATATATATATATATATATATATATATATATATATAATATATTTATATATTATATTAATATATATATTATATAATATATATATATATATAATATATAATATATATATATATATAATTATATATATATATAATATATATATATATATATATATCTATATTATATATATATATATTATATATATATTATATATATATATATATATATATATATATATATATATATATTATATTATATATATATATAATATAATAATTATATAAATCTTAAATAATATTTTTTTTTTTTTTTTTTTTTTTTTTACAGTTGTCACCACCACCCACGGGCAGAGCCCTATTCAGGGAGGGGGGGGTGTTCCACGCCTCAGAAGTCAACAACTAGCAAATTACGCAGGATGAGCACAGACGCCAGGCTTTGAAGTGGGGGATTAAAATTCAGTAGGAAACACGGAAGATGGAAGAGAATTCCACAGAACAGATGTGGCAAGGAAAGAAGGAGCACCGCAGCGAACTAGCCTGGAGTTTAGATACATCAACACAAAACTCATTGCCAGATACAGAACCCCTAGTTCTACGAGGGCGACGCAAAGGTGGAGGGTACGCGAGTGATAAGCTCCCTCGAGCACCTGCCGCTTCGATACCTATAGAAAGAGATAAAGCCACCAACATCGCGCCGCAAGAGAGAGGGTCAAGTGAATCTGGAAAGTACAGAACAAGTTTTATAGCCTTTTGGCCTTTGACTCGACCTGTCCAAAAGCCGGTGAAACCAGAGCCCCGCCAGATATGAGAGCAGTACTTCCATACAAGGGCGGATGAGGCCCTTGTATAGCTGGAGTAACTGAAGAGCAGGAAAAAAAAGTCTCGCAGTCTATAAACCCAGAACCACCAGTTTCTTTGAGGCCGCCTTAGCAACCGTTGTGATTTGAGGTTTCAAGACATTTTTTTGTTTAATGTTAAGGCCAAGGATGTTTATATTGTCGACAGAGAGACGAGAGAACCGTCGAAAGAGATAGGAAGTTGGAAAGGTGTCTTTAGAGAGGGAGAATTTGTTAAAGTTGAGTTTTTCAAGAATTGGAATTTCACAAGGTTCAGCGACCCACCGGAAATTCCTATCCAGATCGCGAGAATAGAATTCGGAAAGATTAAGACGAGAAGGAAAATTCTAGAAGAAAAGAAGGAGCAGAATTGAAATGAGTTGAAGAATGAAGGGTCGAGTCATCGGCATAAGAGTGCAATAGAGTTAGATGTGCAGGTGAGAAGATCATTAATGAAAAGTAGGAATAAAGTAGGAGATAAGAAGAACCCTGAGGAACACCAACTATTGCAGAAAAGGGAAGAGAACGTCGCCCCATCAACCACAGCCGATATTGAGCGATTTTGAAAGAAAACTAGACATAAGTAAGCAAAAGACCGAAAGGAGGAAACCCCAAGGAGGGGCAGCTTGGAGAGCAGTGACGCGTGCCATACCTGGCCAAAATGCTTAGAATATGTCAAGCGCCACCACCTAAGTCTTCCCCGTAGTTCCTAAGGCGGAAAACCATAAATCGTAAGATAAGGAAAGTATATCGCCAGTTAGACCTCGAGCGGCCGAAAGAACGTACTGGCGATCGAAAGAAAGTGAATGAGATTCCAGATGATCTAAGAAATGAGAGTTCTGAGGAAGTTTCAAAACGATCTAGATAAGAAACAAGTAAGAGCTTATAGGGCGATAGTTGGAAGGATCAGAGCGGCTTCCTTTTTCGGAATAGGTTGAACATGTGCGGGCTCCACACTGAGGGAAAGTGTTAGTATTGAGACATAGAGAATTTGAGTTGAACGAGGGCGGGGATAGCCGGAAGCACACTCCCTCAAAAACTCGGGGAGGAATGCCCTCCTAGGCCACCCGCCTTCCTAACTTTCGTAGATTTCAGGAGCCCATGCCACCCGATCAAATGTATCACAAGCAAAGGCATAGGACACCTGAGAGGAGAAGGAGGAGATGAGGAATACCAAGAATCGTCCAGGTTTGAGTTAGATGGAAAACAGGAGGCCGAAGAGATTGGCCTTTTCAGTTGAGAATTAGTACAGA
>JABUQX010005422.1:32500-37500 GCA_015478945.1 Trachelipus rathkii | reverse complement strand
ACGTTTTCCATTATGTTATATGTGCTTACAAATGGTAAAAGAATGTTTAAAGTTTGGGTTCGCCATTTGGTCAAAATTTTAGCACAAAATAGTAAGAAATGCTTCCCAAACATTAGAATTTCCTTAATTCTGTAGGGTTGGCTATTTTACCCATGCTGCTTAGCGATCTTGGACGTGTTACAAAAAAAAATATAAACAAAACCAGATGTCGGCAGAAAGAATGAGGAAATTATTTTTATCCTTTTTTATTATTTTACAATGAAAAGGAAGTTTGTAAGTAATGGACTTTAAAAATATAAGATTGGTGGCCAAATATCTTTTGGTGTAGTATTCAAAAAAAAAAGTTTCCTGTTGTTTGATATTTTCTTAAAGAAATCAAAATGATAATGATTGGAAATAAGTGGAAATTCCCGTTTGAGAGTTTTGTGTGTAATGATAATAATTTCATTCCAAATAAAAATTCAGCTTTTCTTCCAAAAGGTTGAACGTCTAAACACAAAAGTTGATTCAATTTAAATTAATTGTAATAACAACTTATTGGCCTAATTTTTTTTAAAATTCTATTTTATTTAAATCACCAGGCTCCATATCACAACAGCTGATTCCAATTGTTTTAAATAAAATAAACCGCGATAAGCCGTCGTGTTCCATTATACACGAAATTCGTACTAAAACTGTGTAAGTATTTCTTACCGTTTGTAAGCAAAAATGTCAAAATGGAAAACGTCTTAATTCATTTAGGGAAAAGTGCTGTCAAGTCCTGAAAACTCGAATTCTGTTGCATCACCATAAAGTTCGTAACCAGAGTTCAGATTTCTTGTCCTGATAACACGATACTACAGTAGTGAATTTTAACGCATAAACACAACACGTTACTTTGATTGCCACCATACACTGTACAAACTTTTGTCTCGCTGATAAAACTTATAATGTTAATAATTCATAAACATAACAATTACCCTCTGAGGCAATACATCTTTATTGATCAGATACATTAATGGTTCATTCTACACAACAAAAGTTAAACTCAAAGCTCTGTGTCTGTATGGTTCCAAATAAAAATTGTTGAATGTTAACTAACAATAAAATTACATATTGGAATTAAAATCTCTAAATCTTAGTATTTCCTACTATTGCGTCTTTAAGTACAATAAAGCAGTTGGTGAAAACTAACACTTACTTGGTTTTGTTGAAATAATTTGGCGTAAGCTTTCTACGATAGTGTTTAAAAACTTCTCTGAAGTTCTCTACTTTCATAAGGAAGAACAGCAAGTGATCCACCTAATAAAGGGAAAGAGGAAAATCATGTAATTTTTTTTAATATATTATATATATAATATATATATAATATATATATTATATATATATATATATATATATATATATATATCTATATATATATATATATATATATATATATATATATATATATATATATATATATATATATATATATATATATATATATATATATATATATATATATATATATATAATATATATATATATATATATATATATATATATATATATATACGGTATATATAAATATATACTATTATATAAGTATATATAACTATATATATATTATATAATATATAAATATATATATATATATATACAGTAAAAGGGGCAACTTTGGCCACTGGGGTAACTTTCGCCAACATTTTACCTAACCTAATTTTTCTCCAAAAAAAATTTTTTTCTCAAATAGTAGGAATTTCATATTCTGGAATTAAATAATAAAGGTATAAATGAACAAAAAATTTTAAATAAACCATTTAAAATATTAATGTTTTATATTTTTAAATATTAGGCCTAAATATTTTTGAAAACCCCCAAAAATTTAAGGGTCACCCAACTGCCCACCCCCCAAAAAACTGGTTAGTCAAAAAATGATTTTGTGTTGTGTGTTTATTTAAGGTACGTTAGTACACACTGCATACATAAGGGGAAATGACTGTGAATAACAGTATTCAAGAAAATTGAAGATTTGTAAAAATTGTCACTTTCGGGGTAACTTTGCCATAGGGTGGTAAAGTAACCCCCACGTCTTTTTTGGTTATTTTTGAGTTTATTTAAATAAAAGAATTGATAGTAATAATCACAGAAGTAGAGGGATGCTGGAACGGGGGGTTCCAGGAACCCCTCTCTCTTTTCTGGGGTGTTTTCCAGGCCCTACCTGCGGGGGCTACTTTTCATGTCTGCTGTTTTGTTCTGGGGGGCTTCCCCCCAGGTTGCCCCCTATTCCTGTACATTCGCCATGTATGTGTGTGAGTGTATTTTAAGCCTAACCATATGCTACTGTTCTTTCATGACCGTTTTTCCCCCTACCCCCCTTTGTTCTCCCCCTATGCCCCTTCTTCTATCCTATGACGTCATCACTCAGAAGTGAAAAAAATTAGTTTTAATGAAAAAAAAAGAAAAAAAAGGAAAAATATTAGTTTTAAGAAATTTTTATTGTTTAAAAAGGAAATATATAAGTTTCAAAATACTTGGGAACAAAGTCCCTTACTTTAATGTATAGAAAAACCTTGAAAAAAATGGGAAAAATACCAGTGGGCAAAGTTGCCCCCGAAATTTTCACAAAATTTTCACAAAAAAGGAGAAAAAATATATTTATGTCAAAGTTTTATGAAAATAATTTACTTGAAAATCTTTGAAAGACTCATGGCAAAGCTGCCCCACAATATAAAGTCCATATCTAAAATTTAACCTATTGAAAATTACATATGAAATAAACGTGGCAAAGTAACCCCGACCTGTGGTCTAACTTTGCCACCCTCAAATTTGACCATATAAAAAAAAAGAAAAAACATACTGAAGAATGCTTTTAGGTAAGTGAAGTACAAATGCAGATCTGTATTTTAAGCATTTAATATGTTAAAAAAATTAATAATTTTTTTCAGGATTTATGCGGAAAAAAAAAAAGGTGGCAAAGTTGCCCCTGTTTACGGTATATATATATATATATATATATATATAATATATATATATATATATATAATATATGATTATTTATAAATATTTACGTATAATATATATATATATATATATAATAATATATTATATATATATATTAATATATATATATATATATAATATATATAATAATACGTATATATATATATATATATATTATATATATATATATATATATATATAATATATATATATAGTTATATATATATATATATATATATATATATAGTATTATATATTATATAATATATAGTGTAGGAACTATAGGGGAATTACCAATTAGTTTATCGCGTGTTATAAGGAAGATATATGTTGGTATTTTGGTCAAAAAGACTGAGGGACTGATTGGTGAAGAACAAGGTGCATTTAGAAAAATGGTAGAGGGTATGTATATCAAAATTTCACACTGAAACTAGGTTTCATAGACTAGCAACAGGAGTATGACAAAATTAATTGGGAAGCTTTGTTGAATGAAATCAAAAAAATGTATCTCGATAGTGAAGCTTGTGTAAGAATAAATGGAGTGAATGTTAATATGAATGGTATTAATAGTGGAATGGGGCTGGGATTGTCATGTCTCCAAGGCTATTTAATTTGTTTATGGAAGGGTTATGAAAGAATTAGAGCTAGGGGTGGCAAGGGAGGGTGTTAGAAAGATGGAGGATGGAAAAGAGTGTGTAGGGTGCTCTGATTATTATACGCTGATGATTTGGTTTTGTGTGCAAATGTGAAATAAGTTTGAGAGGATTAGTAGAGGGGTTTGGCATGATGTGAAAGGATGGGTTTGAGAGTAAATCTAGATAAGAGTAACGTGATGGTGGTGGATGAGGACAGTCTGCATTGTGAAATCAATTTTTCTGTTGATTGGTCAGCAATTGAAACAAGTATTTTAGTTTAAATATTCAGGTTATATGTTGGATGAAAAGGGAACGAATGATGCAGAGAGAGTAGTAGGAAAGTTGTTAATGGTATGAAGGTGGGTGGTGTAATTAAATCCTTGTTGAATGCAAAGGGACTAAGCCTTGAGTGCGCTAGGATTCTGCATGAGGGTGTATTGTTAAATGTGTTAATGTATAGTAGTGAAACTATGATGTGGAATAATAGGTATAGATCTAAGAGCAATCTATTCAGATGGATAATCTTAGGAGAGTGTTAAGATGTGAGAAGAATTGATAAAATGAGAAATGAAGGTGTTAGGGAGTTGTGTGGTGTGACGAAAGGAGTAAATGAGAATAAACGAGGGTGAATTCAGATGGTTTGGTCATATAGAAAGGATGGGTGATAGTTGGTTGGTTAAGTGGGTGTATAATGGTGAGTGTGCTGGGAACCAACAGGTTGGGAGACCAAATAAAAAGTGAATTGATTCAGTAAAGGAATGTCAGAAGGAAAGGAATGTTAGAAGGAAAGGAATGTCAGAAGGAAAGGAATGTTAGAAGGAAAGGAATGTCAGAAGGAAAGGAATGTCAGAAGGAAAGGAATGAGAATTTGGCAGCTAGGCGGGAAGAAAGGTGCATAATAGGAGTTAATGATGGTTTTTGTTTTGGATTATGGTTGTGGGGCTGGCCCAAGGGATAAACCCTACATTGACATGATACCACAGTGAGGGTCCATCACAGTCTTCTGAAGCCCTAGGGTGGATTATGTTTTTAACTCGACAAAACTCTGCACTTAAGGGTAATATGGGATGGTAGGGGGGGAAAGCTTTATTTTCGACTTACGTCATGTTCTTCTGCTTGACTATCCTATTTCCGTGCATGTTACGCATGTGTTTAGAAACTTCCAGGAAATAGTTAAAATGTCAAGTAAAATCAATATCATATACAAAACCTAAAAGCCCTAAATCCTAAAATCACAATAAAACTTCAGAAATAAATTAAAGGACAAGCTTTAACTTGTAAGAAACCTTTGCAAGCAGTTTTTTTTTTTTTTTTTTTTTTTTTTCAAGAAGCTAAACTAAAATGAATAATAAAACAAAAAGAAGGGCTCTCCCGAACATATAAATCTCTCAGATGAGCACA
>JABUQX010005422.1:22500-27500 GCA_015478945.1 Trachelipus rathkii | reverse complement strand
ATATTAATTATATAAAGTGGAGATCAGTAAGCCCTATGGTTATATTAGCCCATTAATTGAGCACTGTACATAGGTTTGAGCTCCATATCTAAAGAAAGATATCAATATACAATTTAGAGAGCAGAGTAACAGAATGATTTTAGGATTTAAAAATAGTTATAAGGATTAGTTAAAAAAAAAAAAAAAAAATGAAAAAGTTTTCAATAGAAGGGAGATTTCTTTTAATTAAATCATAATAAGCTGGCTGTGGTTCATAATAAGATAATGAAAAAAGCATGACATCTAGATATGAGAAAGTATTTTTCAGCAATAGAGTAAATAATTTTTAGGTAATTGTTTGGAATAGGGTAACCTGAAGAAATATTAATTTTTTTTCTCATAATCATTTTTTTTAATATCTTTCTTCCCATCTAAAATGCTTACCAAATGTTTTTCATATGTAAATATATTCCGGTATTCAACTTTTTTTATTTTAAAATTTTTATGATAATTTGAGTTTTGGTTATAAGTTTTATTAAGTATACACATTAAATTATGTATACTTTACCAAGCATTTCATAACCTCACTGATTTTTTATTTTTGTAAAAAATTAATAGCTATATTGTATTT
The DNA here is from genome assembly GCA_015478945.1 of Trachelipus rathkii. Taxonomy (NCBI): domain Eukaryota; kingdom Metazoa; phylum Arthropoda; class Malacostraca; order Isopoda; family Trachelipodidae; genus Trachelipus; species Trachelipus rathkii. The sequence goes on along the minus strand of JABUQX010005422.1, from coordinate 26,890 downwards.
ATAGTAATTTCGTAGCTGAAGTCATAATATTTTTCAATTGAATGCTTTAAAAAAAAAAAAAAAAAATTACTTATTCTTTTATTTTCAAATTTTGTTTATAGACTTTTAGGTTAGGTTATATTTAGGGATGTACCGATGGTATCGGTAGTATCAGCCATTTTTGATGGTATCGGTATCGGATATCAATGCGCCGATACTAGCCGATACTTCTTACTTTGTGGGTGAAAAAAGGAAAGTTTTAGATCAATAAAATAAATCTAGTTTCGATATAGATAGCTAGTACCAAGTTATGTTTTTTTCCTCCGAAAAAAGGATTTTTTTTTCTTTTTTTTTTTTTTAAAACCTTTAGATTTTTTTTTTTTTTAGCGTTAAAAAAAACCTTTAAAAAACCCCCTGTTTCAACTTGGTCTTTAGCGTAAAATTTACCTATTTGGACAGCCATTATTATGATTTATACAGATTTATCTACTTATTTAGTTGATCAATAGTATTTTTTTTTTAACGCAATTTCGTGGGAAAGCGTATGTGTGAGGCGTGCAGTTGTTAAACTTTTCTGGATTATCATATTTTAGATATTTGCATGTAAATAGGGTTTTATCGTTTTAAAAATTTGTCATTATACGAATAAATTTTCCTAATTTCTCCTTTGGTTTTGTCTGTTATTTCTTTTTTTTCTTTCTTTTTTGTGAATTGCGTGTTGTGTGGTGCTGCGTGTGCGTGTTATGTGATAGCAGATTTGCAACAGGCGTGCTTTCTTTTGACTTTACCAACATCAAAGGCTTGCACTCTAACTCTGCATCCATCCTATCGGTAAATGTGGGCACAGACTTTTAAACTCTTAATTTTAATGCTCTTCTGAGACCCAGATGGCTAAAGAATTCATCCTTCAACTCGTTTTAATATATCCAACTATAACTTATATTTTAATTAAATTTTCCGCTTTTAAGGGTGGAGTATGTGCCTAATGTAAATATAAACATTCCTATAACACGTTTCGAGAAATCTCGAATCTCCTAACTTCATGTTCTGTGGCTTAAAAATACTCTTTCCTGTCCTTTCCTACTACTATAATAACCTTGTGTTTCTGCCTACTGTTCTCCTAACAGAAAAGATCAGATATTCATGCCTTTTTTTGATTATTTAATTACCTTATCTATTCCCACAAGACTGTTATATCTCTATCTCACATCCAATACTGACAAGTCCTCTATTTAGGGATTTTTCCAATGTACACAAAACTGAAATTGTTGGTTCCTCTCGTACTGATTTAAGTGGGGAGGAAGCCGAATCATTCAGTATTTCTCAACGATTATCTGTCGAGCAAACTGAATTAAACTAACCTACACAACCATTCCGATCGTCCCAACAGATTCTTGAACACACTTGACCTATGTTTCACCACTAGTCCTTCTCTCTTATAAATATTACACCACCTTCGCTCCTATCGGTTAATCTGACCACAAACCTTTATATCACTCAATTTAATACTTCTCTCCAACATCTCCCATCCTGCCCTATGCGTTTTTTCTCTGGCAGCATTTTGATCGGGCCGATTTGGGGGCATTGCGTTGCTTTTACGCTAAACTATAATAAATGTGACTGCTTTGACTCTTAAGACACTTCAGATTCTGCCGATAAATTGGGAACTGTAATTGTTAATGGGATGAGCAGCTTCATTCCTTCTTGGACAATCTTTTTCTCCTCAAAAATCCATGGTCAATCGTGCTTGTTCCCTGGCCATTCAGGGCTGATGAGACATGCGCTGTATCGGGTGTTAGGGAAAAATTCTTCGTTTCTCCTATTCATCACTTTTGCCAATTTTCTTAGCTAGAAATCATCACGTTTGCAGGGATTACTCTCGACGAAGCAAGCGGACTTTCATTAAACGGAAAATGTGCTGACCTCCTTGGTTCTCCTACAGACAAAATCTCTCTGGCCTTTCTTGCCAAAAACACATCTCTAACAAAAACTTCGTAAATCATCCTTTCCTCCCTTCTTTATTCGCCCTCACTCTGGATGATTCTGTTTGTTTAATACTCCAACTGAAATAGGCCAATCTCTAATCTCTTGGACCTCCTATTTTCCTTAATTCAAACCCTAGGACCGATCTGGGTATTTTCCTTACTTCCTCCTCCTTCTTCCCTCTCACGGTTGTCCTATGCCTTTATACCTTGTCATTTCATTTTTGATCAGCTGTGCATGAGCTTCTGAAATCTATGAACGTTAGGGAAGGCGGTGTGGGCCCGGATGGCATTCTCCCGAGATTTTTTGAGGAAGTGCTTCCGTGCTGACCCACCCCTCGGTTCAACATTATATATTCCTCATTATGCCTGCAATTACTAGCACTTTCCCCGCACTGTGTTGGTAATCGGCCGCATTTTATGTCCAACCTATCCCGGAAAAAAATGACTGCCGCTCTGATCCTTCTAAACTATCGCCCTATAGCTCTCACTTGTACTTTTCTTTCTAAGATCCTTTGGAAACCCTTTTGCTCAACTCTCACTTTCTTAGATCATCTCGAATCTCTCCCTTTCTTTTCTGATTTACCAGTACGGCTTCGCTTGCTCGAGAATCTTACTGGCGACTATATAATACTTTCCTATTTTAACAGATTTATGGTTTTCCACCCTTAGGAACTACAGGGAGAAAAATCTTGTAGGTGGCGCTTGACATATCCAAGCATTTTTTTTGAACAGAGTATGGCACCGCGATCACGCTCCTCCAAGGCTTCCCCTCCCTTTGGGTTTCCGTTCTTCTTTTGCTTACTTATGTCTAGCTTTCTTTTCAAATCGCTCAAGTTGGCTGCGTTTGTTTGAATGGGCAGCTTCTATTTCTTTTTTCTATCAATTAGTGGTGTTCCTCAGGTTTCTGTTTTATCTCCACTTAATTCCTGCTTTTCATCAATGATCTCTTCAGCTGCACATCTAACTCTTCCACTCATATAAGTGCTCGATGGACTGACCCTTCATTCTACAACTATATTAATAATTCTCCCCTTTTTTACTTTTCTAGAACTGCCTCTCGTCTTTTTAATCTATTTCCGATTCTATACCACTCTGCCTGATCTGGGGATAGAATTTCCAGGTTGGTCTGTCTCAAGGCTTGTGAAATTTAATTTTCTTTAAAAACCCAACTTCTAGAAATCTCTCTCTCCCTCTAAGACACTTAACTTTTCAATCTCTTTCGACGGTTTTCTCTTCGTCTCTCCTCCTGTTGACAATATAAACATCCTTGGCCTAACATAAACAAAAAAATGTTTTGAAAAACTCAAATCACAGTGGTTGCTGGCGGCCTCAAAGCAAAACTGGGAAGTTCTGTTTAGAAGTGCGAGACTTTTTTTCCTCTTCTCAGTTTTACGTCCACCTTATACCAAGGGTCTTCATCCGCCCTTTATGGAGCACTGTCTCATATCTTGGGGGGCGCGGGGCGCTCTGGTTTCATCCGGCTTTTGGGATAGGGTCGAGTCCAAAGGCCAAAAAGAGCTTATAAATTTTCCTGTACTTTCTAGTTCACTTGACCCTTTATTATTGCGCGCCGAGTTGGTTGCCTTTATACCCTTTTATTCTAAAGGTACTTGTAGAGCAAGTGCTCGACGGGAAAACTAACTATCCACTCGCGTACCACCACCTTGACGACGCCCCTCGTAGCACAAGGGGTGAGTGGTGCTGTGTCGGCACATGAGTTTTTGGTATTGTTTTGATGCTTAGTAACTCCAGCTGGTTCGCGTGCGGTGCTTCTTTTATTTCCTGCCACCTCATGTTCTGCTGGAATTCTCTCAATTCATTCGTTTCCTACTCAATTGTAATTTCCCTCACTTTTAAAAGCCTTTGCGGTTTCTGGCTCAATCTGTGCTTATCTGCGTAATTTGCGATTTTTGAGGCGTTCAACACCCACCCTTGAATAGGGTTCTGCCTGTGAGCGGCGGTGGCGGTGGTGACAACTGTTAAAAAATAAATAAATAAAAGGTATCTAATAAGGAATTCCTTAAGACAGTGGCGTACCGACAAGAATGCGCACTTCCGACGGTGAAACCACTTCTAGGATGCATTAAAATATCATAACCGAGGAGCTTCTCGCTTTGACATAAAAAAAAAAAAAATTTAATTATATAAAAAAAAAAGGAAGACAGAGAAGTGGAAGCCGGCCTTATCTTGCAACCCCTGGGCAAAACAAGCACTGCATTCAGTGACGATGGTGGTTTTTTTTCAGCAAAAAAACCTACTGAAAGATTTTTGTAGGATTTGGAGTATGTTAGGACTTTGCATAAGTTCAGAGCCGAAAAATTGCATTGACTATCTTATTCACCTTCCAAAGGAATTTCACACCAGGCGACCTTCATTCGTAAAAAACTGAAGAGACAAGTCATCAAGGAGCCAAAAGATAATTTCAA
>JABUQX010005422.1:0-17500 GCA_015478945.1 Trachelipus rathkii | reverse complement strand
GTTGGAACCCAATGTTTTAGTGATCTTTTTATTTCACTAATTTTGGCTTTATTTGTCAAAAGTTCACTAGTGGAACACTACCATGTTCTTCACCTTCACTTTCAAAACCGAGTCCAACGTATTCACATGCTGAAAGTCAAGTTCTAAAATCAAAAATGTTAATAAGGGTAAGGAGGTAACTTTCTGTTTCATTACTATCAATCTTTCTCTATTCTCTTTACCTTCTACTAATCAATTTACCTACTAAATTCTACAATCAAAAATGTTAATAAGGGAAAGGAGGTAAATTTATGTTTCATTACTATCAATCTTTCTTTATTCTCTTTACCTTCTACTAATCAATTTACCTATTAAATGTAAGTAAAAGCTGCAAACTACAGGCAGAGTTACTTACGAGAATTTAACAAAGAGTGAAAATCTCTTTGAAGAAAACGAACTAAAGGTAAAACCCAATACATTACAATTTTCACTAATTTTAGGTTATTACAATAGCTTAGCATAAAAAAAAATCCTTATAATATATCTATTTAAAGGCCAGGATGGATTAAATTCATATATAATATATATATATATATATTAGATAATATATATATATATATATATATATATATATATATATATATATATATATATATATATATATATATATATATATATATATATATATATATATTAGATATATATATATATATATATATTATATATATATATATATATATATATATTAAGCATTTTATTTCTAGTTCATAATGAATTAAGTAGTTTTAGGAAAGCCATGGGAACAAAATTCGCTGATGAAATATTATCCTGTTTGATTTTAAATGAATTTATTTTTCTTCGCATCTTATTGGTACCGCTCTTTATTAAATTGAGAAGAGAAAGCTTCTATAAAAAGTTTCATTCTAAGCTAGGTATCGAACTCAAAATATTTGTCTTAAAGATCTGATACGCTAATCTTAGTGACTATGGCTGGGTATTGCAAACATCATTTGTGAAATATTCACTTTTTTTTAAGTTAAGTTACATGTGTTGAGGCTAGGATTTGGCAGTTCTTTGACAGACCAGTGATACTTCTTGTTGTTTTGGTTTAAATAACCACAAAAGAAGAGGTCACCAACTTTCAGGCAACGATTGTAGGGGGATTATATGGGGGTCAATATTTAGATACTACCCCTCTGAACACGAGATTATGCGCTTGTACGTCCTTCCAACATTGTAAATTGTTTAATGAAAGAGAATGCAATACGAAGTGTTTTTAATGTAGTATTTATCGTATGTTAAGGAAGATGGACGGCGTTCATATTAAACCATAGTATAAATATAATTAAAATTATAGCATTTCAATCCAATGTCATAATTTGCAGACCATCTTGTTTGTGTATGCACTGTACCTTTAGCAGCAAAAGTTGCAGCCAAAACTTAATACAAATTTAATAGTGCTTCGTACGTAGCAAAAGTCTATTTTTATTACCACAAATATTTTTAGTATTTATCTTGGTAAAAAAAAAAATTGAAAGAAAATGTCTAATATTTTATATAAAAATTATATATAATTATTAAATTACATTATGCTCCAAAATGCCATAAAGAGTACGATGCAAATTAAAAACGAATTTTGAAATTTGTTAGTTATGAACCAATCACAACTTTTCTTACATTTCGACGTAGGCAAATGAAGACGCGGCTTTCTTTCGAAAGCATCCGTTGGAATTTTTTTTTTTGAATTTTGAAGAGCATTTGAGCATTAGATTTGACAGATAATTTCCCTATCATTCGACCTCTTATTAAGTCCTCTTAGATCAAGAACGAAAGTACACTGAAGGTAACCTCTGTGTCTGATAAGGGCTAAAAGGAAGGATCACTAGAAACTAAAATGTAACTAGCGATTCGCGTCGGCGTCATTCACACTCGACGGAAGCCCAGGGAAACAAAGTCTTTTGGGTCCCGGGCGTAGTATGTTTGCAAAGCTGAACTTAAAGAATTGAGGAAGGGCACCACCAGGAGTGGAGCTGTCGGCTTAATTCTGACTCAACACGGGGAAAACTCACCAGCCCGGACACTGGTAAGGATGACAGATTTGAGAGTCTTCTTTGATTCTGTGCCGGCTGGTGGTGCATGCTTAGTTGGTGAAGCGATTTGTTTGTTTATTCTGTGTGAGACGAACGAGACTACCTACCCTGTCCTACTGAGTGGCGGGCGGATCGACTCCCGCAGATGCGGGTTTCCGGACCGCCGGGGTTTTGCTGGGCGGGTGGTCACCAGGCCGTTCGTGAGCTCCCGAGTTGCGTGCTAAGGCGATGCCCGCTTCGCTGCTTTCCGCCCAGTAAGTGCCGAGCTGATGTGATAAGGATTCTGGTATTACGTGCCGCGCGCACAGCCTCCCTCTGGGGTATGCTACCGCGAGCGTATCGTAGCTTACCTTCCGTCCGCTCTCAGTCTTTGCCTACTGCCTTCTTTGTCGGTGTGGGACAGTAGTTAGTTGCGCGCGGACTTCTCGCTTTTCGCGGGTCGCATCGAAGTTGCCGGCGGTTTCCTTGAGGTCCCCGGTCCTGCTCGTTCGTTCGCCTAGCGAGGGGCGTCCGTCGTAATATCTTCTTAGCACGCGGATCGCGCGTCAGCCGCAAGAGAAAGAGCTCAATACAGGCTGCTGATGCCCTTAGTATGTCCTGGGCAGACGCGCGCTACATTATTATTCAACGTGCTTTCTCCGAAAGGAGCGGACGTAACCCCAAGCTTAAAACCTTCCTACCTTTAGCCGATTGGGCTGATTGGCGGATTGTAAGTGTGTTGCCCCATATGAACGGAGGAATTCCAGCAAGCGCAAGTCATCAGCTGTGCGCTTGATTACGATGCCTGCCTTGCTTTGTTTTTTTTTTTTTTTTCTACAACACCGCTTTCCGTCGCTTTGTTAACTACCGATTGAATGCACTCTAGATGAGGCATCTGACTGGCGCCTCGCGGTCAGCCGTCGCTTTCGCTAACACCAAACTCGCTTTTCGGCGGGAGGCGACGGCGGACCCTAGGCCTTGTTACGAAGATGTCCGAACTTGATATTTTAGAGGAAGTAAAAGTCGTAACAAGGTTTGTTAGGCTGGAACTGCGGAACGGATCTCTCATCTCTCTCTGTATGTGTGAGGGGGTCGTCTTCGGCAGAGTTAGCAGCTGATGTCAAAAACTGTCGCATTAGTACTAGTAGCAAAATCAGCAGTAACAGTCGTTTCTCCCTCTACCGAACTGGTGGTTTGGAAATAGAGTTTCGGCTCTACTGCTGCTACTAATGCGGCAGCTACTGTCATCACGCTCGCTAACTCTGCTGCAGCGGCATCCATCAGGGTGTAAAGGTTTTGCCATTCGCGGATAAGGAAAGTTGACAGCAGGTGATGGTGCTGTTTTGGCGGCACTTACTCTTGGCGTCCTAAGCTATTTTGGTTTTGAAAAGAGTGTCGTCGACACGCAGCTCTATCCACCACCCCCTTTATCCCACGAAGGCATTCACTCCCTTTATTCTCTGTAGTACTATGCTGCGGCGGCAAGAAAAAGTCGAACTATACTCCCTCTACTGAAACCCCAATAACTCTGGATGGTTGGAAAATAGAGTTGAGACTTTCGTTGATAGGCTGCCGTCCGTAGCTGGTATGGCAGAAAATCAAAGCCAGTCGCCTGATGCTGCTACTGCAGCAGCAAGCAGTCTAGTCATCCCTCTCCTACCTCTACCGAACTCAAATAACAATGGTTTGTTTGGAAATGTATAGTAGAGGTAGGAGAGCGATGACTAGACAGCTCCTGCTGCTGCTGCTGCATTCAGGGACGCCTTTAGTAGGAACATATTGTTGTTGATTGTTGTTGCCCAGCCAGGTTGCCGTCGTCTCTCCCGTCTACCGAAACCTGCCAGTAACTCTGGCTGTTTGAAATAAGAAGTCGGCCGGTTTCGCTATCGCAAGCGAAGTGTACCGCCTACTTGTGCTGGGTTATTGCTCAGAGTGTAAAGGTTTTGCATTCGGCCTTGTTCTCGGTAGCGGCAGGCAGCACGGATGGAACGAGTTTTTGAGTGGCGGCGGCGACTAGCAGCAGCGCAGCGGTGCCCGGTAATGGCCTGACGGGATTGCGTTTACGTTTCGCATCGCCTCATTCCTTGTTTCTGGTCTGGTCTGTTTCTGTTCGTTTCGGGTGTGCGAGGCAGGAGGCAGGCTGGCGTAGCAGGCAGACTGGAACAAACAGTCTGAGATATAGGTGGCGGCGACAGCAGCAGCGCAGTGGTGGTTAGGTAATGGCTGGCTGGATTGCCACGTTTCGCTCCCTCCTTCTTCAGTTTCTTCTGTTCTTTTCTGTTTCTGTATTGTCTGTCGGCTCCTCGTTTCGAGTCTCGTCATAGTAGGTGGAAAAGTTTCCGAACCGTTTGCGCGCCTTGTTCGGAGCGGCAGGCAGGCAGACTAAAACAACAGTGTGAGTGGTGGCGGCGACAGCGCAGCGCAGCGGTGGTAATGTCTGGCTGGATTGCTTCGCTTCTCTCCCTCCTTCTTTGCTTCTCTGTTCTGTTTTCTGTTACGTTTCAGGCAGGCAGGCAAGGAGACAGGCAGGCAGGCAGACCGCGAACAACAGTTGAGTGGTGGCGCGACAGCAGCAGCCCGCAGCGCGTGCGTAATGGCGCTGGCTTATTGCTACGTGTTCGCTCCCTCCTCTTAGTCTCTCCTGTTTCTGTTTCTGTTTTCTGTTTTGGTTTCTGTTTTCTGTTTCTGGTTCATAGTCCGGTTGGAAAACTTTTCCGAACCGTTTGCGTGCGCCTTTCTCGGAGCGGCAGGCAGGCAGACTAAAACAACGGTTGGGTGGTGGGGCGACAGCTCAGCAGCGCAAGCGGTAGGTATGCCTAATTTATTTTTCCTAATTGTTTACTCCTCCTCTTCCATTGTTCTACCTATTGCCGCCGCCTTTGTTTATCTTATTTCAAGGCATGGCAGCAGGCAGGCAGGCAGACCGGAAACAACATTTGAGTGCGGTTGGCGGCGACAGCAGCACAGCGCAGCCGGTGGGTAATGAGCTGGACTGGATTGCTACTTTTTCGCTCCTCTTTTTACTTTTCTATTCTGTACTTCCTTCTGTTTTGTCTGTCTGCTCTCGTTACCGAGTCTCGCGTCATAATTGGTGGAAAAGTTTCGAACGTTGCGCGCCTCTGTTTCGAGCGGCAGGCAGCAGACTAAAACAACAGTTGGAGTCTGTGGCAGCGAAGCAGCAGCGCAGCAGCGGTGGTAATGGCTGGCTTGATTGCTACGTTTCGCTCCCTGCCTGTCCTTGTTTCTCTGGTTCTGTTTCTCGTCGATTTCGGTGTTCAGGAGGCAGCAGGCAGGCAGACCGAACAACGTTGCGAGTCGGCTGCGGCGACAGCAGCAGCGCAGCGGTGCTAATGGCTGGCTGGATTGGTACGTTTCGCTCCCTCCTTCTTAGTTTCTCTCTTTCTGTTTCTTGTTTCTGTTTTGTACTGGTCGCTCTCGTTCCGAGCTCGGTCAGAAGTCGTGGAAAACTTTTCGAACGTTTGCGCTCCTTGTGCCGGAGCGGCAGGCAGGCAGACTAAAACAACGGTTGGAGTGGGTTGTGGCGGCGACAGCAGCAGCGCTGCGGTGGTAATGGGTGGCTGGATTGCTACGTTTCTCTCCCTCCTCCTCTCTCTCGCTCTCTCTCTTCTGTTATCTGCGCGTTTGCGGGAGGCAGGCGACAAGACAGGTCTAGGCACGGCGGCAGACCGGAAACAACTGTTGGAAGTGTCAGCCGGCTACTCCATTGCGGAGCCAGCGCGCGCTAGCGGGTGGTAATGGTCTGCTGTTGCTACGTGTTCGCTCCCTCCTTTTAGTCTTCTCTGATTTGTTTGTTTCCTGATTTTGTTCTGTCGCTATGCCAGCTAGTCTCGAATGGCATCGTCCTTATTCTCTCTGTACAGTACTATTGCGGACCGGCCACTGGTTGTCTCCAACGCTATTTAGCAATAGCACAGTCGTTCTTCCTCTACCCGAACCCCATTAACTCTCGGGAGGTTGGAAATAGAGAAACACTTTCGGCTAGTTGCCCCTTCTTGGGCACATCAGGAGGTCTTTCTGTCGAAACAAGGGATTGTGGGAGACAATTAACCCGCCGCTGTACCGACAATTTTGTCGGGACGCTCGAAGGCGCCTGCGATGATTGGTATAGATAGCTCTTTATTTTGTAGCCTCATCTGTCTATTTGCCTGCTTACGCATTCGTCCCTTCCTCATTTCGAAAAGAATTTAGAGATCGATTAAGTCTCCCGCTCCCGGTTCTTTATCGTCCTACAGGACACGCGAGAAGAACATCAACATGAGAGTTCTTCTCGGGTACCCAGCGCTCAGGGCAAAGATAAGCTTTAATAATCTCGTTAATGCCAATTCTGATGGTGCCAGTCGCGAGCAACGCAGCATCGGCAGTAAGTAGAAAGCCGCAGTCGGTCTGCTACCATCTACCGAACTCACACACATCGTGTTTAGTTTGACTTAGTAGTTCGTCTATCTGCTAATGCTGCTGCCGCTGACTGCGTGCGGCTTTAACGCTAGTGATATTTGTTGCGCTGTGCGGTGCCTCCATGGCGTCGTCCTCTCCGCTCATACCGACACTCACAGATTACAAGATGATGTTTGGGAATGAGTTCGGCCGCGTTCCGCTCTCGCGGCGCAAGTGCCTGCCTACTTGTGCTTGGTGCCTGCTGACCCAAAAATTGAAAGCTATATATATATATTTATGCCTGTGTGTGTGTGAGTATTGGTTGTTATTGTAGAGCTTCTGCTATTTTTTTAGTAGTATATTATTAGTTCTTTTTAAATTTGCAGTTCAGTTATATGCGTGATCTTTTACGAAAAATCAAAGAATAAATATGAACAGGAAAATCTGTAACAATGAAGAACAATTGCAACTATAATTTGGTTGTGTATCCCTCTAGTTCTCTCTATATTTTTATATTTCTTTTATATTTCTCTATATTTTATATTACTTTATAAATGTAATAATAATAGTATTCTTATATGATTAATTACTTAATATAGTTTTGTATCCCTCTAGTAATCCTCAAGCTCTAACGATATGAATTAATTTCCAACTCATACGAAATACAAGTAACATCGTACGTAATAATATATTATTAATATAAAATACATAAATAATAATATAAAATATAATATTAATAGTAGAAGTCACAATAGGTAACGTATAGTAACGGTTGTAGTTATAGTAGGTTAAAAATGTGATAATTTAAAACTCTACTATAATGGTGAATTAGAATGAATAAAAGAATACTTTAGACAATTTCATGTTTAACTCGTTATTTAATTTATGTTATAGAAGTATTTTATTAGCAATTATTTTAATCCAGAAAAGCGATTAAAAAAATGTTTACGAATAGGTAATTTTAACGATATATATTATAATTAAACGAGAATTAACGCTAATTTATTAACGCGTTTATAATAATTCCCACCTTATATGTTAGTATACCGCCTATAGATATTATTGATATTAGGCTATTATGATATAGTATATATAGTATTATATTATAATATTATATTAGATATATATAATATATAATACTAATAATATATGCATAACGCATACGAAGTTAAGTAGACGAGGTCATAATAAACGCTCTCAAATATCAGTATGCGCGGATAGTATATATTTATAATAAAGATAATATGAACGTGGAAATCCAGTCCATATAGATTAAGCCAGGTGAGTAGGCCACGTCGCTCCAAAACGAGATAGCGAATATAGGTTCACTCATTAAGTCGCAAAATCGTTAGGTGATTCGGTTGTATAGGAGAATTAAGGAGCTTACCTACAGATAGTAGGCACCCCCCACTCATGAGATATGAGGGCTCTGCCTCACGTTAAGGCGACTATATAGGGGCGTGTAATAACTAGGATATAAGATAGAATAAGACAAAATGATAATCAACATTTCGCATCCCTCATCCGTAATCCTGACCTGAGTCCGCTGACTGATGCTACTAACTATAGCTGATGGATTTCATTTAGTCACGTGTGCGGTTAAGATTATTAACTTAGGTAACATCTTTAATCGGATTAGAGAAATTTGGATATAAGAATTGATTTTCTACTAGCTATTAAATAAAAATTAACTACTTAGGTGTTATTACAGTATCAATTTGAACCATAAGACTTTAAAATTAGAAGGAGACTAATAGATAAACATCAGATACAACATAAGAACTGGAATACTGAATGTTATATGAATCACTCACAGAATCTCACAAGCAAGAAAAAATAATTTACTTGAGTCAACTAATAGTCGACTCCGTGAAACATATAGGTATGACCGCGCCGGCACCTCCGCCACAAATATACAACGAAAAGGTCGAAGTACATCCACCTAGACAGTTTCATAAGTCTCACGAAACAAAAATTAGATAATACCGCCAATACTATACCATTTAATATAGTAAAAAAAAGCGCGAGAAGCCCAAGAGCATTACATTTAAAGAAAACAAAACATCATAAATACAAAGTAAAAGAACGGATTAGAACGAAAGATGAAAGTAATAGTAATAAAACGATATAGAGGCACTTGAGAAGAATACATAAAACGCTCTACTGATAGGATATCCTGCTATGATAGTATAGAATGTATAGTAGTAAAGAACTGTATCGTGGAATAAATTTAATACAATCTGACTCATTAAACCAACGTTTTTCTTATAGTTAATCACCGTGATATAAAGGTCAAATAGGTTTTTAGAATGTAATCTCCAACATAATATATAAGTTAATATAATTAGACAAGAAAATTATTACGAACCACTATAAAATTCTTCTTCTCAGGGTAAATCGTCGATACTTATCCATTTAGATAATTGATCAGTCATTGTGTGTGTAAAAGTGTGTGCTGACAAATTCTATCGATCCTAACGATTTTTAAACGGAGTCGGTATTAATATTTCAGTCAATTTGCCTCAGTAAAGTTTATAGTTCCTGTACGTTTAATTTGTAATAAAACAAGTATGATACATAAGCGTAGAACCAATTTTTAACAATAAAACAAGAATATAAGAATAGAGAACGAGGATACTAGAGCCTATTTTCACACATAAACATGTACGTACACAATGATGGTAATAAGAATTTCTTTATTCAAAGAGTAAGGTCTGAAGACATCGTAAGAAAATCAAGTTGCTCCTGAGTGCACCTCTGATAATATTCAGCCTTATTCATACTGGACAGCTGAAGTGAAATCATCATAATGTTAGACTGTTGATATCTATCCTCAATCGGAGCGTCTATAACTCAGCCTCATCAGTTGTGATGAGTAGAATGAAATCACACATAAGGCACTTTTCACACTCATACTACCTAGACAGAATTCTGAGTAGGTACGAGTAGTAGCAATTAAGAGAAAAAGTGAAATATATTAACTATCTCTGGAACAAACATGACAATAATTGAAATAACTATATAATCTGCTCTGCAACAAAGAAAAGACCGTGAGAAGGACGTACAAAGGATAAAGATAATGATGCTTCCATTAGAATATCTCAGTTAGCTTGACTGTAAATATGAATTAAATAATATAGATATTTGCTCTAATTGATTTACCCGATCAGCTGGCCTTGAAACCAAAGTTAATTAAATTATATCAATTAAGATATACATATGTTGAAAACCACCCACTATATTTACTAATTCTTTGTCTCTGAGACCGGTCGGAGTTGGGAACCAGCCAGATCCATCACTAACAAAGTTACGTTACCAATCAGATCTCCTAAATATTCATAAAAATCAGTATATGAAATATATTTATTATGCAATTACAAAAGCTATGTGCAAAGTAAACATCGAGAGAATCACATCGTACAAGTCATAGAATTAGACAAAAAGTCAGTAAAAAAAGAAAGCCGAAGAACAGATAAGAAAGCGGCTAATTCACAAATAGAATATATAGAACAAATTCGATTCTGTGGTAAGCAAAAATACGTAGCTTCGTGGACCACTCATGACTCAGTTTCGAATCGAATTCTCTTTCCTGTGGGAAACGATGCAATTTTCGAGTCTTTTAAAATATCTTCTATTGGAAACACATAAATCAGAATCATTTAAAAAACTTGTGCTAGAAATGCCACGTATATACCAGTCCCACAGTCCAAAATGCTCCTAATTGCATCATTGCCGCATCTCATTCACGCGTAAAATTGTGCCGAAAAAACATAAGATTAAAAGTAAATTTTTACTGTCTATCCGATGAAACGACTGATGTGTTCCAAAGGAACAATTTTTCCCTTGTGTGGTCGTTCTATGTATTTGATAACTGGATGTTACCGTCAAAGATTTTTCTGGTTTTCGTCTCAGTTAAAGAGTGACGGGAAAAGCTCTTGCAAAATTAATTGAAGAAATAGTAAAACTGAACTTGGTTGGATATGAATAACCTAAGAGGACAGGGTAGACGGTCCAGCAAGCAATGAGATGGTGATATTTCAGTGGGTTGGTCGACGAGAGTAATTAAAGGAAAAATGTCAAAGCTATTTATACTCGCTGCTTTTTGGCAATTGCTATATTTATGCCTCACTGCCTCACAGACGCTTCTAAAAGTTCAAAATATTCGAAGTTGCAATTGGAATAAAATCAGAATGTTGTACATTTTTTCATTGTAAGTTTGCTTGGAACCATTAGGGGAAATGCTTTTAAAAAAATAGAAGAACGATTCCTAACGGTAGCGAAGAAGAGATTAAAAAAGGTGAGTGATATAATGAAGTGAATCTAAAGTTAAAACTTAAAACTGAAAACTTGCATAGAAAATGAAACATTAGAATTTCAGCATATTTTGAAGAATGTGTTAGCGCATCCTGAATCTGAGGCTTGGGTATTGAAAATTGCTTTGCTACCAAGAATTGAAAAATTCCAAAAAAATAAAAAAACCCAACATCCCTACTTCTGACCCACCAAGACTTATTATTGCACATCCATTTTTAAAATATCAGCATAGGAGAGAGGTGTTTTAAATTCATAAAAAAAATTTAATCTCTTGCAATTTACAATATTCCGAACCAGTAATGTCGCCATATAAGAAGATAAAAAGATGTAACATTTTACAAAAAAGATCTAAATCCCAATTGAGGATTTATAAAAGCAAAGTGGGGTATTTAGTAAGCTAAAATGCATCACTATCAGCAACAGATCGTTCTCAAAACAGCAGATAGAACGACAAGTTTCTTGTTCAAGTCACAATTTACACAAATAGTTTACATCTTTGTTGCGGATGCTGCAATTTTACCATGCTTCTAGTTTCAGTATAAAAGAAGGTTCAACATTATCACTTATGAAAACCTACTTGAGGAATACAATTGGAGATGGAAAACTTACTGGACTTGGCCCTTCCCCTCAGACATCGAAATATGATGTAAAAAGACTGAGGATGTTATCTCTACTTTGCCACCTCATGCCCATCGATTAAAGTAACATTCAGCGTAAAGAGGGATTTTAGGAAATTTATAAAATTATTCCATTTTTTCCTTAGAATTTAATATTATTTCTAATTCACGTTAGGTATTATATATATATATTATATATATAATATATATATAGGGTACTTACTGTTCATAGTCTGTTATAATATATATAGTATAGTATATTATATATATTATATATATATATATATATATAATTATATAAATATATATATATATATATATATAATAAATAATATATAAAATAATATTAAGTATATATATATATATATATAATAAATATATATATACGTACTATATAAGTATATCTATATATATATATCATATATAATTATCATATATAATTATATAATATATATATTATATGAATTAATAAAAAAAATATACATATATATAAATATATATACTTATTATATAGAATATATATATATAAATATATATATATAGTATAAATATATATAGTAGTATTATATATATAATAGTGACAGTTATTATATGCATTAATATATATATATATATAGTATATTAAATATATATACAGTATAATAGTATAATATATATAATATATATAATATATATAATATAATATATTACTATATAATATATATATATATATATATATCATATATATATATATAAAGTATATAAATATAAATATATATATATTATAATATTCTATGGCATGGGAGACGATTCCAAATTTTCAGCCGATGCCGATTCCGATGCCAATACCAGGGTCAAAAAGTGACGATCCGGATCCGGATTGCGGATTTCATTTTTTTGAAACCAATGGTCTTAATTATTGGAAAAATGGTGCAAAATCCACTGGCCATTCATTTCTAAAATAAGGTCTGGAAATCTTCTTGATCTAGAATCATACATATAGGCTATATTTTGGGGTCAATCAAAGTGGTTGCTTAGATCTAAGGGCCAACAAACACCCCTACCATGAACACCCATATAAATATAGTAGTATATACGTAGTAAGATATATTAAATATATAATATATATATATATATACTATACATAATTATATATATATAATATATATATATATATATATATATACATAATAATATATATAATATTATAAAATATATAATTATTATATATATAATATTATATATTACTAATAATATATATTAATATATTAATATATATATATAATATATAATATATATATAATTATATAATTATTAGATTATAATATATATATATATATATATATATATATTATAATATTATATATAATATTTATATATATAATTATATAAATATATATATAATAATAACTAAGAATATATAATATAAAGATATATTATATAATGATATATTTAAACAAGAAGAAACTATATAGTAGTAGGTGTAAAATTAAGCGTTGATAATAAATAGTAGGATGAGGTGAACTAAATATTGTTGAATGTACTGAAAGATAAATGTAAAAACTAATATTTCTTATATTAAGAATTTCAATTAAGTAATAACTATAGTATGCATAAAAAAGTGATATTATATAATTATCATTACCAATTGTTAATAATCTCTTTCGATTAAAGGTCGGGAGGATTGTGAGGAAATTATAATACTGGTTATAGGTGATTAGGTAATATACGGTATGCATTTGTAAGTTTAGTATATAGTAGTTACCCCGTTATAATTATACTCCGCACTACTATATATATATCGAGTTATATTATATATATATAACAAATTATATTATATATTAATTAAATATAATTGTAAAGCATACAAACTCGAAATAGTAATATATATATAATTATATATATATATAATTACATTATATAAAATATTTAATTTATTTATTTTAACTTATCTACTCGCCCCACTAACCACCTATTCATTGATAATCGGCCACCACTGCTTCCAGATTCCCCGCCACCTCGATCGGTCTCATCCATAGATCATCCTGTCCTGAGTTTGTCAATTGCTCTTGGTAGAGTTTATGTGAATATATATTGTTGACAGTATTTAAAAAATAGAAATGGGATCAATAGTGTTCAATGATCTACATTACAGTCATGCATGATATTTATGTATATGGTTTTTGATTAAGTTTATAATACTTGATAATATATGATTTATATATTATTAGTTTATATATAATATTTGCAAATTTTCTATATAGTGGTCCGTACACTTTATATAGATAACTAAAGTGAATAGACTTAATATGTTGGAAGAGAGAATACAAGTAGTGCTCAATTTCAGTTTAGAGTCGTTTAGTCTACTCTTTCGTAGCGTCTTGGTTTCTTATGATAGTTTATTTCTATATATAGTATGTGATGGATATGTATTTTAGTATATGATGTTAAAGTATAGTGTTGTTTGATTGTTGGGGTTGCTGTCAGATATTTGTTATAGAGTATATAAGTAACCAGAAAAGGATAAGAAGTGTAGAATGGTGGGGTTTTTTATAAGGTCTTTTTGTGTTGAAATTTGAGGTAAGTAATTTTTGTTAGAGAGGGCATTATATAAGTAGCGTCTATATGTGAATATTGAAGTGATGTTGTAGACTTTTACTGAGTAATGTAAATTGTGATTGTTTGAACAATTAAATATAATATGTGATATTGATCATATTTATGATATAAATAATTAATTGACTGATATCTGTTAAGTTTTGTTATGTATTGTTTATATAGGTGATGTGATTATGAAATGCAAATTACACAAATTACTAATGCTTTGTTTGTTTTTGTAGTTTTTTATGATTGTTTTTGTAGTCTAATACTCAGTGGTTATGCCGTTAGAGTAATGCGTTATAATTATATATAATATGTAGGACCGAATTAATATTGTCATCGTATATAGTGAGTATGTAAGATATCTGTTTGTTGTTTGTGATAATAAATGTCAGTTAGTAAGCATATAGTCATAGAATGTTCATATTATCACTTATTTATTAACTGATGAAGTTAAGTTTATCTATTGTGTTTTGTATAGAGGTAGTGATAATGTTGCAAAATTTGCTCAGAGATGGTGAGTGTAAGCGTTATATGTAGATGATATTTGACTGAATTATATATGTTATTATTGGCTCAAGATTTGGAGGGGTAGGGTGTATATCGAGTTGGCGGTCCCTGCTGTAGATTAGTGTTGTGAATTAATATGTATTTATGATTTTGGGTAGTGAGGAAGTACGAAACATTTCTCTGTCAATTACAAATGTATTTGCGTAGTTAGTTTATGTTATTATTTATCTATGATGTAGCTATTTATATTCTGTAGTGGATTATAATGACAAATTGTAATTACGTTTTTGATGTGGTCTGAGTTTGTCTTGTGAGATAGAGCTATAATATTTTGAAATTGTAGGGGAGTGAGATTTAGCTCCATGAGGGAATCAAGTTTTTTATGATAGCGAGTTTACTATATTGAATTATTGTATAGTAATTGTACTGATGCTGTTCTTCATTAGAGAAAGTTAGAATAATATATATTATTTCATTTTAAATTTGTTTTATTATATTATTATGTTATTTTATGGGATGAGTGATGTATGTTGTAATTGGGTGCAGTGTCAAGGCTGTGTTATATTGCCAAAAGCGA
Organism: Trachelipus rathkii; assembly: GCA_015478945.1. Classification (NCBI taxonomy): domain Eukaryota; kingdom Metazoa; phylum Arthropoda; class Malacostraca; order Isopoda; family Trachelipodidae; genus Trachelipus; species Trachelipus rathkii. The sequence goes on along the minus strand of JABUQX010005422.1, from coordinate 2,459 downwards.
TGAGTGTATATTTAGTATTTTCGTTGAAGTGTGTGGGTTTTTGGAAAGCAATATATTACCTAATTGTTTTATTATTTAATTTATTATAGTTGAATGTATGTTATGTGAGTGCATATTAGTTGATGTAGATAATTTATGTTGAAAGCGTGTTTGAATTTGAGTTTACTACGTTATTAGTGCTATTATGTTTAGTATGATTTTTCTCTAGAAGTACATATCGTAGATAAAAGATGATAGTAAGTCAAGTAGGGTCATTCGGACGAAACATGACCCTCTCGACCTTTTTGACCTTTTCTGACCGGGACCTTTTTTGAGCTTCGAAATTTTTTAACCTGACCTTGACCTTTTTTTAGCCTTCACACTTTTTGCGGCCTTGATCCATTTTCGTACTCAAACCCTGAGTCACACATAGGTACATTTATTTGCCCACTCAGGTATTTTTCTAGGCAACCCTAATTTTAGCAACCCTTAATTTTTAGGCAACCCCAATTTTTATCGCAACCCTTGTATTTGCAAACTTCTATCGAAGAAGGTGCGCCAAACGTGTTTCGATAGCAACCGTTGCTACGTATTGCACCCCCCTATTACGCCCCGCCTAATTTTTCGACCGATGGGTCAATTTTTGCCCACTCTAGTAATTTTTTATCTTCATATTTAGGGGCTTATATGACCCTATTTTTTTCGCTCTCTGTGTCTCTATCCACAAGCTTCCTCTCAAATCCTTGACAATATACTCAATGTGTCATTTTGACCTACTTTAATTCTTTGTCCTTCATGCGAGTCAATTGAGTAACCCTCTCCTTAATTTTTGTCCTTTCCTTTAGGGACTTTTAGCCCTTTTTTGAGTCTTAACCACTTAGTTTGTACCATGATTATAGTTCGACATAATGAGACCGCTTGCTCCATATAAAATCCATTTGATATGAAAATTCATCTCTTCCCTAAGGCTTGGATGGCCTTGGCTATTACTAATGGGTCATATCTTTGCCCACGCTAATTTTTTGCCACTCGTGGCCCACCCGTCACATATTTTCGTTCTCATGAACTGATACGCATGTAAGGGAACGTATCCGTCCTACACACACACCGCCCCCGCCACACACACAACTACCATCAACACCCACCAACTAGCACACACACACACACACAACCACCCAAAAATAACACACATTCACTATGACACTTAATACACACATTCACTTATGACACTTACATTACCCACTATTTTACACCTTACATTTCACTTATACACACGTACAAACACACCTGCACCCTTCGCTAATCGTCCGTGGAGTCAATTTGAACCCACGTAATATTGTCCTCTCCTATCAGCCTTAACACCTTTTTTGATGTCCTTAACCTACTAGATACCTTCGACCATGATATCTCCGCACTTGACCTTGCAAATACCATGAGGTACAAATACTTGACACGTATGCTCCACTGATTCTTCCATTGTTAATAAACATTGTATAATGTATATGAGGTATGTATCTATTAGTGTTCTATTAGAGTTCTATGAGTATCAGAATGTTCTTAGGAAAAAATTGATGCAAGATGAGTGCCAAATGAGAAGTGCCAAAATATGAAGATGCACAAGTGAAGTGCCAAATGATTGCACAAAGTGAGAGAAATTAGTCCAACATAGTGCCAAGTGATGTGCACATAGTGCCAAAACTGAGTGCCACTTTTTTTCAAGCCTACTTGCTAGCCTCCCTGAGGGGCCTAGGAATAAGCCTAATTATGGGTGTCTTACCCCTCAAGGTTATCAAGGTGATAATGAAGATTCGATTGGAGTTGAGATAATATTACAACCTGCTAGGAATGCTTCCTACTATGAGTTTAGTCCTTAATTCCAGCACTTTATTGACATATGTTATACGATAAATCACCATATAGATATAAATAATATATAATATATAAATTATAATATTATATATAGATATAACTACATATATACTCTCTCTTATAATTTAACTCTTTATTTATATATTATTATATATTTAATATTATTAACTATACACACACACTCTTACACACATTACACTATGACACTTATACACACTATTCACCTATGACACTTATTACACACTCTATGACACTATATTATCGCTACACATCTTTCATAGATCACTTACATGTAAACCCAATTGTATTACACTTATACACTCACACCCACAATCACAGATCACTTACAGTATTACAATCTCCACAACATCTTTATTGAACTATTTTGTGGCCTCAACGTTGAATTTGCCTCAACTTTGATGTCTATTTGCTCAGAGTATTTTAGACTGATGTGCTTATCTCACTTTGATATCCTCAACTTGAAAGTTTCATCTTTGATGTACATTATTTTTGATAAAGCATCTCATTTGATTACCGTCTATACTTGAGATCTCTTGTTTGATGAAATCATCTATTTGTATGGCTCATCTGCTACCCTACATTTTTAAAGA
>JABUQX010005421.1:37500-72500 GCA_015478945.1 Trachelipus rathkii | reverse complement strand
CTTATCCGCAAGCTACCATTAAAACGAATCCTGCTTTGTTTTGGAGGATGCCTCGGCATCTGCTGAAGATGCAGGGCCGTGATCGCTGAAGGGATAAGCAGGTGCATAACATCTTCAACTAAATCATCTTCTCCTTAATGTCCATGGTTCGATGACACTTGTTCTCGTGCCATCCAGGAGCGAGACAATGTGTATCGTTCCTGGAAAAACTCTGGTTCTCCTATCACACTAACTAATTTTCATTCTGACCGAAATAGTTGCAGAGATATTATTCACTAAATGATGTGCGCTGACCTTCTTGGTTCTCCTACTGATAAATATTTCTGGCCTCTTGCCTTTCCCCCTCTTGTTCGTTCTGACGGTTTTGTTGCTATGCACTCCCGAAAAGGCTAATCCTTTGGCCTCCTCTTTTTCATCTAATTCCACCCTAGACGATTCCGGTACCTCTCCTCCTACTCCTTCTCCCTTTAATGTGTCATATGTTTCTACCTGTCATTACTCATGATTGGATGTATGGGATCGTGAATTCTATGATCATCAGGAAGGTTAGTGCCCCGGATGGCATATCTCCTGGCGTTTTGAAGAAGTGTGCTTCTGAGCTGGCATCTGTCTTCGTTCAACTTTATTCTCTATGCCTTAATACTAATACTCTTCCTCAGTGTGGAAGAGCGCACATGTTCAGCCGATCCGGTAAAAGAGCAGACGCTCTGATCCTTCTAACTATCGTCCTATAGCTCTAACTTGTATTCTGTCTAAAATCTTTGAAACTCTCCTTTACTCTCTTTTCCGGGTCATCTGGAATCTCATTTCCTTCTTTCAGATCATCATCATGACTTTCGACCCTTGATGTCAACTGGCAGCATATATTCCTATCTTACTAATCTATTGTGTTCTGCCTTTAGGGACTATGGGGAGTCTTGTTTAGTGGGGCCTGATATTTCAAAGACTTTTGACCAGGTATGGCAAGCGTCGCTGCTCTCTAAGCTTCCTTCCTTTGGGTTTCCTCCTTCTCTTTGGTTACTCATGTGTAGTTTTCTTTCAGATCGTTCCATTTCAGCTCTTGTTGATGGAGAGACCTCTTCCTCCATTCCTATTAATTGTGGTGTTCCTAAATGTTCTGTTCTAACTCTAACTTTTTTCCTAATTTCCATCAACGATATCCTTTGCTGTACTTTTAACTCTTTCTACTCTTATACCGATGAATCAGGTCTCCATTCTTCCACTCATTTGAAATCTGCTCCCTCATTTGCATCTGGAGTTGCCTCTTGTCTTCGGCTCTTCTTTTCAGTTCTTGCCGCTCTGAACTGGATATCTCGGTGGGCTCACCGCAATCTTGTGAAATTCAACTCTTAAAAAATTCAACTTCACATCTCCCTCTGAAAAACATTTCCCAACTTTCCAAGCTCTTTCGACATCTTAAACGTCTCACCTGTGAACAACACAAACACTCATAGACAGAACATAAACAACAAATTGTTTTGGAAACCTCATATCACAACGGTTGCTAAGATGGACTCAAAGAAGCTGGAGATTTTGTTCAGATAGTGGGAATTTATATCTTCTGCTTATCTATTTCAGTTATTGAAGGGTTTTATCCGCTCTTGTATGAGATATTGTTTTCACATTGGGGTGGATTCGGTTGCACCCTTTTTTGGAATAGGGTTGAGTCTAAGGCTAAAAGACTAATAAGCTGTCCACTAATTTCTAACTCCCTTGACCCTCTTTCTCTGCGAAGTGACATTGACGCACTATCTCTTTTCTATAGGTATTTCAACGGAAGGTGTTCAAGGAAGATGACCTCTAGCATTTCTCCACCATTGCGTCGCCCTTAGAGGTTCCTTGCCCTCACATGAATATTGAATGAGTATTGGAGACTCAAGGCTCGTTCATTGTGGTACATCCTTCTTTCCAGTCACATCTGTTCTGTGGAACTCTTTACTTTCATCCGTTTTTTCCTGATGTATTCAATTTTCCTCTTTTTAAGACCCAAGTCTGCGCAGTCCTGAGAAAATTGAGTTAGGCAAGGATTGGATGGGTTTACTTTTCTATTGTTTTTTCTCCTCTCATTGAAAAAGAGCTCTGCCCATGAGTGGTGGTAATATATATATATATATATATATATATATATATATATATATATATATATATATATATATATATAATATATATTATATATAATTATATATATATACTAAATATAATTATAATTTATATATATATATATATAGTAAATATATGATATATATAAATATATAAGAATATAACCTTTGTCAATCCTACCTAGTTTCTTGGACATCTTGAGATTATACATACAACATACAATAACCAATACAACAATATATCTAAAACACTTAGTAATAATAACCTTTTTGAATTGCATTTTCACCATCTAATAATGCTGCTACATCTACATGTCAATTTTATTTTTTATTTTTGCTTAATTTTCTGGTATATATATGTAATATATATATAGTATGATATATATATAAAATAGAGTTAAAGAGAAATATTAAGCTCAATTTTTATAATTATAATATAATATACTATATATATGTATATATAAAATATAGTATACATTATATATATATATATATATATATATATAATAAAAAATTTACGTAAAAAAAATATTGCAAACAGCATAGTTAATTTACATTGTAATTATATATATTAAAATTTGCATACAATAGATAAATTTACTTAATTTAACTTCACTTATAATATATATATTATAATATTAGATATATTGGAATATAATAATATATATACTATTATATTATATATTATATATATATATATATATAGTATATATATAATATATATATATTATATTTCGAATTATAGCTACCCAATCACACTGTATTTAATGTAGGTATAAAATGTGACTTTGTTTCTATTAAAATAGTCAGGCATTTATTTAGTCGTTCAAAATGTTTTAATAAATATTGAAAAAAAAAATTCTTTACTGATACATACTATTATACTTGTAGTATTAAAATGTTATTAAGTAATAGTTTTTGGAAATAGGGTAAAAAATTTTAAGTAGTTATTTCGTTAAAGGAAGGGTAGGTCTATTAGAGTATGGAATTTTTCATATAATAAATAGAGAATGGTTCCTAAGTAGATATAAGGTACTGAAAAATTATGATTTATAACTATGGTTGCAACGTTGTAAACTTACAATTTAAATTCCCCCCCTCAAAAACCCTCCTAAAAAGGAAAAAAAAAGCTAAATGGCTAAATGTTTCACTTGCCAACTGAAATAATAATCCAAATGATACTAACAAAAACAGTTTAACATAAACATTTCGTATTGGAAGCAAAAAAAAAAAAAAAAAATTTAATCATTTATTTGACCTTCAAAATATATGATAAAGGTTCTACACAATAAATCCCTTCTCCATTGTCAACTATTGTTAAATTAACTAGTACAATAGAGCATCTGAATATATATTAGCTTATAAATCATAATTGATAAAATATTACTATAAATGACTATAATTTTACTTAAATGTTTAATATATATTTACTCATTCTTGCTCGCCCAGGCCACAAACACGCATACATACATACATACATACTTATTAAAAAAATCCTGGGGTTATTACTTTCTGAATTTGCTTAACATGTTTATACACAATGACTCGTTTAATGTTTTAAATAAAGATTATTAGTGACTTTTTTATTTATTTAAATACTAACAATTCATTAATAAATTATTTTCATTCGTTTAATAAATTATTTTAATTTCAAGTGAAAATATTATTAATAATAATAATAATAATAATAATGAACCAACACAAAAGCAATCATGTAAAGGAACTACTGATAGGAATGACAGAGGAGTGCTCTATAAGTGCCTTCCGAGCCCCACCACTACCCCCTAACATAGGTGTCTGCCTGAACCCCACTCCTACCTCCCAGCTTACACATTTAAACACCCCAAAATTAGTCTTTTTCATCTTAAAAATAATATTTGGAAGGTGTGTGCAAAATTGTATTAATAAGAAAATGTAGCTACTAAACTGTGTAATATATATATATATATATATATATATAAAAATAATGTACAAGAACCAATATAAATATATATATATATATAATATAATATATATATAATATAGAATATATATCTATATTATATATATATATATATATAATATATATATATAATATTATATATACTATATATATATATATATATATATATAAATAAATAAAAATGATGTACCAGAACCAGCCGATATTTATTAACATTTAAAAAAAATGCTTGCCTCCAAAACAAATTATTTTATACTTAGTCCTTTTTCGTACTTTTCTAACTTGGTGTATGTTAGATTAATAATTCTTTTTCTCATATATTCAACATCATATGAAAGTCTTTTGTGGCACTTTGATAAAATGATTTGGAAGACTGAGCGGCTTCTGCCTTACCACTCTTTGAAGTGACACCGGATTCATCACAAACATCTCCTCAGCCTCGTTAAAAAACTAAGACTGTGATCGTTGACATATTGAGCACATTCATTCCTCCTCCTACTACTAAATCCTCACCCTGTACATTCTATAGCTCGATCCATTCGTTGTCGTATCACTATGGATGGAAACAGTGCTTTTAAGGATCGGAAAATTTCTCATTCTCCTGTCTTAACAAATTTTTATTCAGCTCAAGATTGTTGTAGTGCTGTTATTTGACAAGTAAAGAATGCTACCCATTTTGCCTCTCCTTAAAGTATTAAATATATCTGCCCTCTAGTCAAAAATATTTAAATATTTTCAATCTATTTTAAGCACCGATTGTATAACGGGTGACTCTCCTAAAGATAAACTAACCTTTTAAGGCTCTCTTTCTTCATCTAATTCTTCTTCACTAGATTCTGTGTCTCCACCAACTCCACCTCTTTAGAATCTTATGATTTTATGGAGATAACGTTCAGCTTGGTACATGAGATCATATCAACTAGGAACATCAGAAAGGAAGACCACTCTAATGCCATTTTTCACAGTGTTTTAAAATATATGCTATTCTTGACGTTAGCGCCATCCTTTGTTAAACGTTAAAACTAAAAGCCGTACTACCATAATACGTCAATGTCCATTATGTTGCATCAGGCTTTCTTTTTAATGTTCCTTTCCAAATTTTGGTCCATGTTTACCATATGTAGTTCTGGTTCCGTTTGGTGCGCCCATTTTCTAATTTACGGAAAATTCCATTCGGTAACAGCCTTCTCTTCTACAATATACTATATAATATATATATATATATATATATATAGTACGTGGTTTTACTTTACTACATTTTTTTATTTCCAAATAACTATTTTAAGTAATTTTATTTATATTTCATTTTTATTACTTTGTATATATTATATATATCATATATTAGTATATATATATATATATATTTATTATATTAGATATATATATTATGAATATAAATCATAGACCTGAATCATACAAATTTTCAACAAATATATTAAAAAAATGCAATAATCATTTACATTCTTCTTTCTCTCGAAAGTGCAAAAAATAGCGCAACCAAAAATTCAAATATAATAATAATAATAAGAATAATAATAATAATGCATAATAATAATAATAAAATAAGTTTTGATTTGAGAGAGTAAGGAACCTTACTAAATTTATTTGTATCTGGTATTTTTCTCCTAAATTCTAGCGGCGGGAAGCCACTGCAACAACATCAGGATGTCCATTTTTCATATGAAAGGGTCTGCCCCCGTGTCGCTGCCACTCACGCTCGAATTCGTGCTCGAGAATCTCGGCTCCTCTCTTACGGGTAAGACCCGTTTCCTCGAGGCTCAGTTCGCACATCTGCATGTCATCCATGCCTACAAAATTGTGCATACAATAAGTGAATAAGTAAACTTTATATATTAAATGTCCAGAACTATAAAATTATCCAAGCTTAATTAAAATAATGAGAAAAAATGTTCTTCTCAATTATGTTACCGAATAAGTTCAATACTAAAAGGTCCCAAATACCTGCAACAAGAACAATAGGAGCTTTATTCGGATGTAATTCCATCTGACGTGCGATCCACTCGCCTTCGAAGTGGGCGTACCACCTAATAAATAATAATAATAATAACAATAATAATAAATAATAATAATAATAATAATAATAATAATAATAATAATAATAATAATAATGATAATAAATTGTTGTTTGAGTTGAATAGGTACCAGGCCACAGCACCGCCAAAAAAAAAAAAAAAAATGTATACTGTCAATTGAAATAACAACAAGGGAAGTGCCTACACAAAACGAGAAAAATAAACGGAATCAGGAGGTTTATAATTGATAAAGAATATTCAGTTCATGGAAAAAGGCAAAAACTTTGTCACTTCGAAAGAGAGGGGAATCAGATAAAATATGAGCGAGGCTGTTCCGGGAAGGAATGGCTGAGATTACGTCGCAACCTACAAATATATGGGCCATAGTAAGAGGATCACAGGAAAAACAAAACGGAAAGGATGGGGGAATGGGGGTCCTCTGACCATGTGAAAGCCAACGCGTGCGATTTATATGGTCTCCCATAACATTAAACATATTGCATTCCCCACCCCCACATTTTCAACACTGTTCCAAACAACTACAAAACCTACTTCAAATTCTATCAATACATCCAATTAAACGTCCTAAATAAGGGTGACTTACAGATTGCCCCATACACAGACGGGTGCATGGGGTAACAACCTCACAGATAACCGCAGAATTCAATCCTCGATTAAACTTGAACGCTTAAATATACTAAATTACAAAAACCTCCCGCACGAATTTCACGACAAGCTAACCAATCATAAAGATCTCCAGACATCACTTTCTCCTCTCCTTCTCTTTTCGCCAATAGAACATTGAGCACAGAAATAGATCTCTCCCATCAGACCACGTCCCAATAATAATCACATATACAAGAACAAAAATATTCAACCGCAAAATAATTACAACTTTTACAAACCACAAAAAGGCAAATTGGCAAAAAATCACCCAATACATAGAAACTCGCCTACCCCTACTGGAAATCAACAACTCCCTCTCCCTACATAAGACCATAGACAAACTCACCAAAGTAATACAAAAAGCCTCCAATCTTTTCATACCAAAGGCCCATAGAAAACACTATAAGCGCTCATTAACACCTGAAATCTGCAACCTGATAAAACAAAGGAACATTAGATATTAAAAAATTTATATACCCCAGATCAAAACAGACCAAATTAACTCCCTAAACACACAAATTTCCAATCTCATCTCCATTCAAACAGAAAAATTCAAAAAATACCTGACATGGGGAGGCCTGAAGAAAAAAGAACATGGCAGGTAGTGAAGCGTCCCTCACCCACAAACGAAGAATTAAGAGGACAAAATAACTCCCTCCAATCCCCCAAACAACACTGCAATATTCTTGCACAACAATATCCAAAATCTCCCCCAAGCCCACTCACCCAAATAGAAAAATACGCAACCCTAAAAAAACAAAATTAGAAATCAATCCCCCCACCTCATCCCATTCACCACACTAGAAATTGCCTCACTTATCAAAATTTTAAAAAACTCCCCAACTTCTGGCCCAGACAACATTTCAAACATTCCCATTAAACAGCTTGGACCAACCACTATTTCATCCATTACAAATATTTTCAACTAGTCTTGGTCACTCAACTACATTCCTCCACACTAGAAAAAAGCAATAATTATACCCAAATTAAAACCCAGAAAAGACCCTAACCTCCCTTCTGCATATCGACCCATATCCCTCCTTTCCTCCCTGTGCACACTAATGGAGAAGATCATTCTTACCAAAATCCTGCCACACTTTCACTCCCCAACCCACCAACATGGCTTCAAAAAATCTCACTCCTCAACAGCACTAACAAACATCACACAAAGCATCATAAATAGCTTAAGAATGAATTAAGAATGAAACTTTCTCACTTTATAAATCTAGTTTCATTCTCAAGAATTCCAGAATTTGTTCAAAGAATTTTCGGAGTGCAATTCTTTATATCTGAACTTAGCAAGGAAACCAAATTTTTGTTTTAAAAGTTCTCAGCTTGGTTATCAAATTGCAAGAGCTATATAACAAGGACGTTGGACTCTTTATCCAGGATGTTGTAAAACATTAGTTTTTTGCCTAAGAAAAGTAAAAAAGCATGTATTTGTGAGAGAAGACCTTAAAAATCCTATGTATTTAAGGTTAAATTTTCATGGTCACTGAAAATCTTTTCATAGAATGCGGGGAAAGCTTCATACCCAAATGATTTGAATGAAAATGTGAAACCATGTCTGTGTATGTATGCATGGGTTTATAATTTTGGTGCCAAGTTAATAAGAATAAGCACTTATTGATAATCATAATCTACAACTTTATGACCAATTGCTTAATTATGTATTGGTCACAAAATTGTAGATTTCGAACAATACTGTAGATGAATTTGCCTAGTAAATCTCAATCAAAAATAATATTGAATAATTAGTAATCTCAGATCTCTTAGGAATTGACACAACATTCTAGATCTTTTCCTAACTTCCAGCATTTACTTTATCCTGTCAACCACTTTCTTTTCATGGATCTCTCCAAGTCTTTCGACAGACGGCCCTTGCCTTCAGCGAAAAGACATATCCGTCAATCTGATGACCAAAATTAGTTACTCTAACATTCATATTTCTTTGTCTATGTTTAAAAAATTTCCAATAAGAAAATTTATTATATTACTATTACAATAGGATTTGCAATAACTTGAACTTAACTTTGCATTCAGACTCGGCCCTAAAAACTAGATACGGTACATCACAAAATCTTACCATCCTCTCTCCTGCTGATTATCCCCTCTGTGTTGATCTGACGGTCTGACGAAAGGTATACGGAAATATCTATGGGTATTCTTGGCTCCTGGTGGCAAAGGCTGTTTCGGACCGATTCTTGCTGGTGTATTTTTGGCTAAAGAAACGAATAAATAATAAAATTAGGAAAAGTTGCTCACGTAAATTGACAAAATATTTACCTCAGGAAGTAAATCACAAGGATCATGAAACCATGCTCTTCTAAATACAAAATTTCGAATCTCAATCTGTTCACCAATACATTCAATCTTTTAATAATATACTTATATAATAGTAATATAGTATAGATATATATATTATATATATTAATATATATATATACTGATTATATAATTATATTGCTCAGATAGAGTTATATGTATATATATTATGGTCAGCCTCTAGAATTAAGCTATACTGTATATCAAGCTATATATATATTATATTATAAATCCAATCCACTCACGGGGCAGAGCCCTTGTTTCACAGCGATTGAATTGGTGAAAATATGAAAAAAAAACAAATAAAGCGAAAACCCAACTCAACCAAAAATAAAACATAAATTCTGTAGCGTGAGCGCAGACAAAGGCTCCTTAACAAGGGTGGATTACAATGCTAGCCAGGAACAACAGCAGAAACGGTGGTAGAGTGTCCACAGAATGAGATGTGCGAGGAAGGAGGAACCACAACGAAATTACCAGGCGGTTCCCCCAATTGTAGTGCCAGAAAGGAAGTTAGGGCCATACATCTTAGTTGTGCTACGAAGCGACGAAAGTGGTAGGATGAAATATGGAGCTCAAACATCCTACATTGAACATTTGACGTCATGACAGCCCACCTGAACGTAAAGAGAGAGCAGCCAAACCTTCACGACCGCAGAGACCTAGAGGAATCAAGGGAGCTTTGGAACAGTAGCGAAGAATCTATTAGTCTTAGACTTAATCCGTTATCCAAAAGAAGGGTGTAACCGTGAGCCCCCCAATATGTGCGAACTAGAGATTACTTACCAAACAAGGAGAGATAAACCTACATGTATAATTGAAATCAACTTCACTGCTTCCCGGAAATAAGATAAGAATTCCCGAACCTTCGAACACAAGGCTTACATGCTTTTGACGGTCGAACTTAGAACCTTTGTGATCATCAGGCCCTCTAAAGTTACATTTATTGTTTATGTTCAGGCCAAGAATGATTCATGCTTGTTTTACCAAGTGAGATATGACATATTGGAGGTTTTTGAGAGGGAGATGTGAAGTAAAGAGAGATTTTAAAGTGAATTGTCATAAGATTGAGGCAAGTCCACCGGGAGATATCATTCAGATCGGTAAGAATAGAATCGGAAAACTGAAGTCGAGAACTAACTCCAGATGCAAAAGAGGGAGCAGATTTGAATTGGTTGGAAGAACGGAGAATTGAATCATCATCGGCATAAGAATGAACAGAGTTGGAAATGCAGCTGAGAAGATCGTATTGAAAACACCATAAGTTGAAGATAAAACATCTAACCTTTTGGGAAAACACCACAATCTAATAGATGAGCGATAAGGAGAGGGGTTGCTCCTTATCTCAACTAAGTCGCCGATATGGAGCGATCTTCTGAGAGTAAACTAGATATGAGTTAGCAGAGAGAAGGAAGAAACCCGAAGGAAGGGAGCTTAAATAGTAGTGACGATTGCCATACTTGGTCAAAAGTTTCAAAAGTATATAATCTTTTTATTATCTTCCTCCTTTTTCCCAGTTTTGGTGGTGAGGATATATATATATATCCTTTATATATATATATAATATTATATTACTTTATAATATATTATACTATATAATCATTAGTATCTTATATATATCTAGTATATATCATGCATATATATAGTATATAATGTAATATTAAATATTATATATAGTAATTATATATAATCTTATATATAATCTATGATTATTATATATATATTTTTTATCCTCCCTTCGCCTCCTATAGATGTGGGGTAGGGTGCATAACATACAAGTAAATAGGTAAAGTAGAAAAGCATGAAGTAAGTGGAACTAGAAAAAGACTGTCATATACAAATTCCCATCCGATACTTTAGTGAAAGCTGCGTTGCAGTAACAAAAAATTCAGAATTCGTCAAAAAAAAACTCGTCAATGTAGGGTTCATCCCTTGGGCCAGGTTCACAATAATACCCCCTCCCCCCAAAAAAAACATCATTCACTCCTATTATGCTGATATTCTTCTTCCCGCCTACAGCCAAACACATTTCTATCCTTCAGACATTCCCTTAACTAATCCACACTTTTTTCATTTAATGCGCCCACCCAAGCCGCGCTTCAATCCCAAGCAGCACCCTGACCAAATATACACTCCCACTTAACCCAGTTCGACCTAACATCCTCTCATCCATGTCTCACGACCCAGCGCTCCCACTGGCGAGACCGCCTTCCCGTAAGTTCAGCAGCTATTCTATCACTACACACTCACTGCACGTTTCATTCTCAGCCCAATTTCCACCGCATGATCTATCTTCTTCACTATTCACTCTACCAAAATTCTCCTCCCTAACACGTTCAGTCCTCATTTTATCAATTCCTCTCACTCCTAATAAGCCCCTAAGATTACCCATCTGAACAGATTGCACCTTAGATCTATACCTCGTTACTCATCCACACAGTACTTCTTCACTCACCTTACCATTAACACCGCGACGGTCAACTACATACCTCTCATGCCAAGAACCTCTCATGTCCATAAACCTGTATATCAATCATAAGATGACCGTACGCCTCACCTCACACTCTCTTCCGTCCTCCCAGATACGTTCATCACTCGCCTAAATCGATCACGCTCTTTCACCTTCCTGATGCATCCGCGCTCACCTCTCTGCATACCTCACCGCCACAATCCCATCGCATACCTTGATTCCATAACCTACTATAATAACCATTCCATCCTTGAGACTTTTCATCTAGTATATATCCTAAATATTTAAACTCAGCAGATACTGATCGCCGTCTCCTGCACAATCGCAAGACATAATCCTGAACCTCCCCTTCACTCTCCCAAAATGGAACTATCACACTGTCACCCGCACTCCCTTCAGCTGCACTCCATGCCAATACTCGCCCAGACCTCCGACCCAACATCATAACCTCTCTATGGTCAAGTAATACGCTTAGTACTATATCCAATACTTATAGGGACAGCTTATACCGTTGACTAATAATAAAATATGATATATACTATATATATATACATCATCTTTACTATATCAATTATATATATACTTACATTATATTCACAATAACGAGCACACCAAACGTAATCACACTGACTACTCTAGAACTATACGCCAACCAATTCTAATAACTCAAAATTACTCTTCCTAATCAACCGCGTCTATATATACTAATATGCAATAATATATATATATTATATATACAGGGTCTCCCAAAATAATGTATTTGATATTCCGACTTTATCGACTTTCACTGACTTTCCCTGACCAAATCTGTGCGCACATATGTCTCCCTGCACCAGCGTGTCGTCCCCTGATTCAGTAAGCAATACCCTGAAGCCTGATCTACCATATAAATCTCGTAATCATCCTTATTCTACAGCAGATTACACGAACCTGAGCAGAGAAAATACTGACGCAGTTGCGCAGGCACCCTATTTACTCAGTTCATACATTAAATTATGGGAAAATTACGTTGCTTTTGATAAAATTTTTCATCATTATGGATGAATTTAACAAATACTTCTTCATGCCATCTCTCTTATAGTAATTCGCCGTATACCCCTTACCAGTTAGCCGTCCATAAGCACTCCTATTTATTTTTTCCCAAAAGAACACAGTTTTATTTATACCAAAAAAAATAATAGAATTAAAAGCTTACATTTAATAGCGTAGGAGCAGAATAGGTCCACGTGTAATCACAAAAGTAGCTAATGGGGGATCTTAGATTAATTCTTTTCTATCTCAGCATTTGAATTTTCTTATTTACTTTATTCATCTTCTGTTAAAGCTTCAGTTTTAACATCTTCTCTGCCTCTTCAAGTTTACTGATCTGTATGGATAATATTCTTTTTTTTCTCTTTTATTCTCTCTTTTCGGCTTTTAATTGGCTATTGAGATGTTCTTCCATATATTCCTATGGGCAGCTGATGAATCCAAGGAGCTTCTCTTGAGTGAAGAACTTTTCACATTTATTTCTCCTCACTAACTTAGCTGCAACTGTTCTCTTTTGCAGCAATCAGACTATTTTCTTCAGATTCTTCACCAATTTCCGGAATTTGGCCATTAAACGGGCATCACCCCACTGTCGCCTTTCCATGCGAACATCTCAGTTCCTAATTATAATAATTGCCACAATTCGCATCAACAATTGTAACTTCTCAGTGTATATGAAGAAATAAAAAAAAGCTCATCAAAAAAAACTTCTAGAAGGACAATCACCATCAAAAATATTTTGAACTTATTAATTCAAGATGCTATAGAATGAGCTTACACTTGCAAAGTAGGCTATTAGTGCATTTTCATTCTTCTTTCAGCAACAGAATCTGGATTCGGTTATTGGCTGTACAATGCCTCTAACAATAAATCGAATCTTTGTTTCCCTTGTTCTGGCTGATTGAAAAACTATACTAGGTTCCAATGATGAGAGCCATTGGACAGGCTTGCACTTCATTCAGAGGACATCTTTCTAAATCTTTTTTGTCATTTTGATTTGCACAGTCTGGCTTCAAGTTTGTCATGTAAATCTTATGCAAAACGCTTAGTTGTTGTAGCAGGCATTTTTAGCTGCGAAATTGATTCTTTCCATTAAATATAAGTTACGAGACATTGTAAATCTGGTAACAGAAGATAAACTGTGGGTTCGTTTGACGTCCAACCACTGAGTCGTTAACAGTTAAGCTTTTTTTTTGCATTGAGTCAATTCGATAAATAAATAATAAATACCTTCAACTGCACAAAATCAAAAATCACTTCGTCAACCTCAAAAGTATTAATCCCTAAAAAGAAAAAGATATTAAATTTTTATTAAGTTATGTCATACAGTCTAAAACACATCATATACCGATCCACTTCATTCCGCGGATAAAGGATGAACTTTGGACACAACTTCTAGCGAACAGAATAGAAAGAATAGGTGGTAATAGTGAACTAAAAAATAGAAAGAAACAGGATAGAAGTAAGATTTATGGCACATGCTCATTCCTTGGCATCTTTTCACTTCACTTTTCCAAATCACATTCTCATTCCACAATTATACAGTAACGAAATCAAAATATATTCCAACAATATGTAACTTGGTCCATGGATCATTCTTCATATGTTTGGAAATTTTAATTTCCCTGACTTTTAGCATATCTTGAAACGTTTTAGCATTATTTTAAAACGTTCCTGACTTTCCCTGACCAAATTTTTTTCCCTGACCTTCCCTGACTTTCAGCATATGTTGATCCATTATCATAATATATATTATATATATATATTATTAATATATAGATATATATATATATATGTTCTATGTAAATTAAGTTAGGATGGAGAGGAAGTGATACGAAAGGAATAGGTAAATCAAAGACGTGAGAAGTTAATGGTACCAGACAATTAGGATAAGTATGATATAGAGCGCTCGCTATGAATGTTAACGGATGAATGTGACACCCGAGGATTGCATACTGAACAAATCGGGGGCAAAATGAAGGACAGCACATTGTTGCTCGATTCCTGTGCAAAGGAGTGTGTGTGGATATGTGCATAACAGTAGAAGTAAGAATGTTTAACAGGCGCATATCGGTGGGGAATACTGAAAGTAGGTCGATGAACACCGCGCGTTTAAGCAGTCAAAAAAGGAGCGCTGGTTGAATGTCACCTTAAAAGAAATGACTTGAAGTTTCAAAAACGAAAAATTGCTTGGAAATTAATCATATACGCTAGGGAGTGAAAAAAGAATACTCTAAAGGTGCGATGAAATAGGAGAAAACAATGATCGTCAAATATGAAACCAGTTTGCGCAAGGAGGAATGAATGAGGACTTTCAAGGGAATAGGAAAGCTCATTCTGGAAGGAAGCGGCGAAGGGTAAGAATGAGAATAAGGGGAATTCTGCTTAGAATATAAATAGGGATGGTGCGTTTGTAACTGATGAATGGATGTGGGAGGAAGTGTTGGAAATTCAGTCGACTACACTATAATCGAAAATCTGCCACAATGTATTAACCACGTAAATGAGAGGTGTTAGTGAATGTTGTGGTTTATGATGGTGCAAAAAAGGACAGAATATTTTGGGGTGGGTTTTAGTAAAGGAGGAGGTAATGGGTCAGCGTGAGAAAGTTGTTGCAAAGTAGAAATTGATTAAAGGATACATCGCAGGTATGAGATGAATATTACTAGTGAACACTGATCAAGAGCGAGCGGGATGTGGTGGATGATTGGATTTTGGTTAGTTGTGTAATAAAGCCGTTTATTGAGAAGGCTTATGCTTCCAAGGGATGGAGGAGAGAGCGGGTAATAGTACTACCCCCTGCTATTATAAGGTAAGGGACGATAAGGGAACTGTTTAGAAAATTAAGTGGGCATAAGTTTATTGAGTATATGTAGGAAGCGATATATATGCTGGTATTTTAGGTCGAAAGAGTGCGTCGGAGGTGACTGAAGGACTGATTGGTAAGAACAAGGTGCGTTTAGGAGTGGTTAGAGGAGTGTGGATCAAAATCTTTACATTGAAACAATATATTAAGAAAATGACGGGAGAGAATAACGTTATATTTAGGTTGATGGATTTAACAACAGGCGTATGAGTAGAGTTAAATAGGAAGCTTTACGTATGGCAGACTATTCAGTGATATATGTTGTTCGGGTAGGTAGGCTTCTGAATGGAATCAAAAGTATGTATGAGAATAGTGAAGCGGTTGCTAAGAATAAATGGTGTCATGGTGATTGGTTTAGGATTAATGTTGGAGTGAGGCAGGGAGGTCTTATGTCTCCTTGGTTATTCAATTTAGATATGGATGGTTATGAAAGAGTTCGAGGTGGAGATGGCAGGGAATGGTGTTAGCATGATGATGGAGAATTAAGATGAGTGGAGGGTGCCTACCTACCTATTATATACGGATGATTTGGTTTCGTGTTGTGAGATTTTGGAATGAGTTGAATGAGGGTTGGGAAGAGATTTGGCAGGGTATGAAAAAGGAGGGTTTGAAAGTTAACACATAGATCAAGAGTAAGGTTATGGTTGTGACGCTGAGGACAGTCTCCAGTGTGTGGTGAGCAGCTGGAGGCCTGGAGCAAGTGTCTGAGTTTAATATATTTAGGCGTATGTGCTGTGATGATGAAAAGGGTACGGATGATGCAGTGTAGTAGGAAAAGTGTGAATGGCAGGAAGGTTCTGGTGCAATTGAATCGTTGGTGAATGTAAAGGACCAAGTCTTGAGTGCGCTAGAGTCTTACATCGAGGGTATGTTGTTACCTGTGTTATGCATATGGTAGTGAGACTATTGGTCTGGAGTAAGAAGTATAGATCTAAAGTTCAATGTGTTCAGCCATGGACAATGCTTAAGAGCATGTAGCGTGTGAGAAGGAATTAAATAAACAGAGAGATGAACTTATTTAGAGAAGTGGTTGGTCCCGTCGCAGAAAAGGGTAAATGAGAGAATACATTAGAAAGTATGTTGAGATGGTTTGGGTGCATCTAGTGGAAAGGCTCAATAAAATGATCAGTCGGACTTGGTTAAGGCGGCTGGATAGTTGAGGAGGTGTGTTGGCAAACCGACACCGGCTCGCGGAGACCGAAGAGGAAAGTGGATTGAGGAATGTGAGCTTCTTGGCGAGGGCGAAGAATAAACGGTGCATGATTAGGATGAGAATTGCGCGGGGTTTTGTGATGGGGCATCGTTGTGGCTCACCTGGCCAAGGTATGAACCCTTACAATTGACCGATCTCCCATAGGCGAGGGTCGTCCGTCCGCTGCCTACTAACGGTCCCATCAACGCCTCTTACGGCGTGGATTTTCACGTCGTCCAATGTGACGGTTCTGTCACCTAGCAATTACATGGATACAGAGGGCGCCCAGGATCCTCTATGATAAGGCTTGCACGGCGGCTTTATTCTTCGTTTTCGACAAGTATTGTCCGCACCCTTTCATCTCCATCTAGCTCCTACCTAAGGTATGCGTCCTCTCCTTTTCCTTTTTCACGACTATCTGCTACCTGGCCCCTGTGAAGCGTCTCTCATGTTATAAAACACCCTTTGTAAACTTTGAAAAAAATTAGATAAAAAAGAAAAGGTAAGATCCTATAACCCGTAAACAAATGAAAAGTGTCATATTTTTCCCATTGTATAAAATTAAAAAAACGGAATTTTTAACTAAATTAAATTAACGAAACTGTATATTTAAATATATATATATATATATATTATATATATATATATTATATATTATTACGCTATATATATATACTATATATATCATTACGTACTTCTCACTACAAGGGTATATAAAGGCGTGTTCCGCGGGCGGCTCTAGGTCTATGGCTGGAGCTTTTCTTTTTCGACTTCCGTCATGTTCTCTCTACTACTTTTCTGTTCCAGTGTATGCTATGCACCTTACCCCAGTCCTTAGGATCAAAACAGCTTGACATAATATATATATATATATTACCCGTATCATACGATTTATCATATACGTAACCCCAATTACTTTATCATTAAGACATCGTACTTACTACTTATACCATGAACGTATACTCTTGACGTACCTATACGCTCACCTATATTAATCACACTACTCCATCATTAATATACTACCTAATATAGCCTATACTACTAAATATCGCGAACATCTGCGTTACCATAGTCAGACTACGCCTCCTCTTAACCTTAATACTCTATACCAAGCACACTTCTATTACATGTATACTATACTATCATCCACTTCCGTCCATAGTATCACCTGTATTACCAATCATACCTACATAACCTTCTCATCCCAACCCTAATTCACCTCTAACCACCTGCATACTCAGGGTACCCAGCGCCCTCTAAGCAACTCTCCACTCTGATACTCCGGCCCTCTGCCTTCACGTCCAGATACCTCAGCGGACACTGAAAATGCTACAGATTGCTTGTACCTCGGACTGCAGTTTAGCGAATCAGACCATGGAAAGAAACAACGTGAGACTGTAGCACGTTCCGGAGACCTTGGCTTTGACGTCGAGTCTGCTTGACGCTGATGTTCTGTGGCCCGTGCTGTGTTGAGCACTTACAGGACTACACTCGCGAATTCTCTGTGCTTACATCTGAAATTAATTCGAAGTTAGACACGTGACCGGCAGTACCTGCATCTAACTTGGCCCTAAGGCTAGATACGAGACATGGCCTGCGAACTGGCATTTCATTAGGTCAAGCGAAGATCCTATGTTGTAATCTCTGATGCTTCCTTCTAATCGGAGTGGGCACATAATACAATGTCCTCCAATCAATGCTGCCTGGTTTGGTGTGCTCATGTCGGTATCTTAGTCTATAGTTCAACTTCGCGTTTGAGATCCTGATCGGTGCTGCATTGTCTTCAGCCAAGTGTCCTGATGCTCTCCTTGTATTTGGTGCCGTCGAGCTAAGAGTGACGGAATGCCGTCTGTCACAGGAATTTGCTGTACATAAATATATGAGTCCATAGGAGAAGACAAGATATAGTTTTAAGTCTGTCTGGTGGATCAGGGTTAAGATGGGGGCGATATATGCGACAGCCGGCCAGCTGTCTGCGGAGTCCAGATGTTATTGAAATCTTGGTCGCTCGACCAGAACACACTTTGCTAGGTCGTCTCATATATTTTCTCTTTTTTGTTTACCTTTTTTTTACACGTTTTCTTTCATTACTGATCATTTCTAATTTTCCGCATACATTATTGCTCTTTTCCTTTCTTACTCTCCTTAGCGGCTGCGGGCTGAGACCAGTCTCTTTTATCCGATTTCAATAAACACGGTCACACAAGCTTTCAGATTCCGAAAAAGTTGGTACGTTTAATACTGTATAAATCCACTCTAGGTCTGCCTATTCTAACCTTATACGCTCAGCCAAATAATCCATATGGAAGAAAATTGCTTTTGTAGGAAAAGTATTTTTAGAGGCTTGAAAATCCATCAAACTAATAATAATAATAATAATAAAATAATCATATTAATAATAATAATAATAATAATTAATAATAATTAATAATCAATAACTAATAATAACTAATAATAATTATAAAAAATATATCTTACAGAACCTTTCCTGCACCTCTAAGCTCCACTTAATAACTTACGCAACCGTATCTTAGACCTAAAACATACTCTGAAACCTCATACCTAGACCCTGATTTGCTAGAAATACACTCTTAATACCAATCAACTTCCCCAGATCATCACGTCCCCATTGAAGTGTTACGCTTGCTCTGGGCACAACTCCCCGCTCACCCATCCTACCACTACTAGGTCTTTCGGAATAATGGGTGAACACAAGCTCCAAACAGCAAACACGCGATGTTAGTAACACTATGCCATGTGCTGATTTGTACACTCTCGCACACCATCCAATCCCCACTTCACACTGAACTTAATTCCAATGTAGGCTATTCACATCCAACCACATCAGGGCTTATAATAATCATATAATCATCAATAATTAATCAATAATAATACATAATAATAAATTAATACAATACATGAGATACATAATTATATATACATCATCCATCCTTCACATTAATTAATCAGCAAGCAGCTTAAATTATTCAATCTCCGAAATTAAAGCAACATCAACGAGATGCCCCTGATTTTACAGTATAAATAAATTCTATTCTCTAAATCTGGTCTATGAACGATCGACTTCGCTCACAGTCAACACTTAGTATACTTAACTATCTATTCTTATTCCCAAGCCATTCTTCATATGCAAACCAACGTCCTCATTACTCATGATATTGTGAAATGCTTCACAAAATTATCCTAAGCATTAATAATTAACACATACACTCGCGCAATGCTCATACACGGCATACGGACAGAATATGACGATGTTTGACTATTTTACTCAATTTTTTAGTCCAACACAATTAGAGTCTATTCACTAATATCGTATCTATAAAAGGTTATATATTAGACCCGGATAAACTTAGAATACGTCCATCCCATATACAGTGAACGTACATTATCCTCATGAAAGACTGTAATTAAGATTTCAAGATATCTCACAGTTATCCCCAATGCTATTTTTATAATCTAAGAGGAAGAGGGAGTTTTGTTGTCTATCGCTTGCAAGAAGGACTTTTCTTTTACTGGAGTAGTACCACGTATGTCCGTTTGAAGAAGCATTTCATCATAATTATATATTACAGAATCATGTGTTGCAATGCATACGTGAGCAATCCATCTCTGTACGCTATATAGTCGCACTGCTAATCATCCATTATAATATTACCTGTTAAAAATTTACTTTTGTTATATTCAATGTCAGATGGAAAACATTATTTAAAGTTATTTAGACGTCTTTAAGTCTCCTTAGTAAGGCTCCCGAGTTGGTGAACCTTTGAGTTTAGCGTACTTAAAATTGACTCCACCAACCAATATATCATAATCTCTCATTCGCGAGGCGGGATCATACCATTGTTAAAGCGTAAAGAAAAGCAAAGAAAGGACTCCACATTCTCATTATAATTCTATCTCGCGTCCGACGTATGCTGATATATCATTGCGAGAGATAGGCTCATACATTAAATCCCAGATAACTCATTCAAATACGTCTAATGAATATTTATTACTCTTCGATCTTTCAAAGAAACATCAATCTCTTGACTCACTTCAGCAATTTTCTTTAGGCCGTGAGATATTATTGCTTCGTATCAAGAAATTTTATCAAAACTTCTATTATAAACATTAATAAAATGAATTTCAATAAATTTAGGCTACTAAAACTCTTTAAAACCAAAAAGAAAAAAAAAACACAATTTATTCAAAAATGATGAATCAAACTCCCAACATTCAAAATGCAATTCAAAATATACACTTTAATAAATAAACATTAAACCCAAAATTCAAATAAAGAAAAAAATTGAGCTTAAAGGAAATGAAGCTTTACTGAATGATAAGACGTGCAACGTCAGCAAAGCAACAACATTACTACTAAGAAAGTGAAAATAATGTTTAAATTTTCTAATCACTAAAACATTTTAAGAAGCACAGCATATTTACACTATGTACAGATTTAGATATTAGAAAAAAAATCACTATAAGAAATAAGGCCAAATAATAAACTAGATAATAGTTACAAATAAGCTGACAATGAAGCATTTTTACATCATACAAGAACCACAAATGCTTATAATGCCTACATAACATAACATACAAATCATCAAGAGATCGAAGTTCTACCTTTAACTCCTATGATTCGACAAGCCATTGCACCATCATCATCAGCTTCGAAAGAAGAAATACAAAACGCCAATTAGAGAAAACATATTTTTTAAAGACTTTTACAACAATTGGTGGAGAAAGATGAAAGAAATAATAAAAATTGTGATGATAGTAAGTCATATTTTTTTTAGTTTCTAAAATAAATGTAAGAAATGATCAATAATGAAATAAGAATCAACATAAGTTTCCCTTTTTCTCTTTCCTTTAAGCAATAATCAACTTTAAAGATAAATACTTTATTAGCAGCTCAATAACCATTCTGTACCGGTATCGGCAAAGAAAATTATTCGAATTTTCACCGATTAAAAGGCCGATTAGTCTCTCGTAATTATGAATTCCAAATAAATCTCCCAATATTAGATACTTAGTTTCAAGAAAAATAATTTTTAACTTTTATTTGAGAATCATTTAATAAAAAAATGTTAAACTATTTAAAAACTTTCATATAATAATTAATCAAAAAGAAATTATTCTTAATAAGTTTCTTACAGATGTGAAAGGTGTCATCGATTGAACCTGTCTTAAACACCATGTAACAGCGACCATTTTTCTTTAATAAAATAATTTTAATCTTCCACTAAAAGACATTTTAAAATATTTATTTTTGAAAAAAATTACCCAACAACTATATTCAGTTAGACTTGTTCTAGAATCTAGACTATTATTGCCTAGACTTAATGAGATTCCAATGGCAAGAAGCATAAAAGGACTTAACCATTCAAAAATTTGGGCTCGTTTAAGACTGAAATTTAATCACATACAAGTACTTAAGATTACATAAGTACACAACCCAATAGAAATTAAATGAAAAAAAAAAAAAAATTAAAAAAAAAAAAAAAAAAAGAACTTAATCGTCAAACAGATTTTACTAACTCATTGCCGATATAGGGAAAGTTCACCAAATATAAAAACATAGGAGTTATAATAAATATTATAAGCTATAAACAATTAATATTAGTAGTTGCAATAGTACCAGTAATGATAGTAGCGGTGTGAGTATTATTAATAATAATAATAATAATAATAATAATAATAATAATAATAATAATAATAATAATAATAATAATAATAAATCAAAAAGTGAATAGATTACTGAAGAACTTTAGTCTATGTATGAAAGAAGCAGTCTAATATTTTGGGAGCAGACTACTCACAGGTCAGAGGGTCATCAGAATATAAAGGTACCACACATACCTGCATCTAATACGGACTTGGGGGCCCTCTGATTCTCCTCCATTGTAGTTTTCTTATTCTTTGCCTTCCAAGAGTGATAAACTTTGAGTCTACGATGAAACTCTTCACGACAAGCCTAATAATAATAATAATAATAATAATAAAAATAATAATAATAATAATAATAATAATAATAATAATAATACTTTTTTATCTTCCACCTTTCCTCAGATTGAGGTAATAATAATAATAATAATAATAATAATAATAATAATATAATAATAGTAATAATATTTATAATAATATAATATAATAATAATACTATAATAATAATAATAATAACTAATAATAATGATAATAATAATAATAATAATATAATAATGGCCTCGGAGAAGGTCGTGATCGCCGTAAACGGCCTTCTATTCTTTTTCGGGCGAAACTGTTATGAATCGTGAATGGGTACATGTGGATGTCAGATGGAAAAATGGATTGACGGAGAAGAGGAGAGAGGGTGATGGATGTATTAAGCGCAATTTGATTTGGCTCGCTGGACTGGTAAACAAAGATGAAGGAAATGGTGAAAGTTGAGTGGTGTGTGTGAAATGTGTGTGTGCGTGTGGAAATGAATGAGAGAGGAAGAGCAGGAGTTGGCTATTTTGAAATGAAGTGAGCCTGTGGTACAAAGCTATGGTAGACTTTTGAGTGTGTATAGTACTAAATTTCTAATGGTTAAAATTTAGTTTGGAAAAGGTCAAAGTAATGTGTGGTTGGTGACGTATGGTCCAGTCTGAGGGAAACGTTAAGAGAGTACGATTTTTGGGATATCTGAAATGATGTTCTGGATGGGTAGTAAGACTTCAGATTGATAGTGTTTTGGGACCTGAATGGTTGGTAGGTGATCAAAAAAGGATGGTATAAACAGGTGGTTTTGGGGTGCGGGAGAAAATGAGAATGGTTTAGGAAGGTGATTGATTTCTGTGAAGAGAGAGGTATGTGTGTAAGACTTTCTTTAAACACAAGAGTATCCATAAGTATGACTAGAGTGGTGTAGGTAGAGATGGTATCGAAGTAAAAAGTATGATTGATTTGTGTTGGTGAGAAGGAGATGTTGAAGGATGTGTTGGATGTTAAATCAGTTAGGGGTTTGGGAATGGGAATTATCGGATCATTATTTGTTCTAATGAAAATAAAGTTAGTGGGGCGGGGGTGGAGAGGGAGATGAATACGAAAGGAAGAAGGTTAAATTAAGAGGGGAGAAGGGAAGTGAGCAAGACAATAAGGATAAGTATGTAAGAGCGCTCGCAAGTAAAAACGGTTGAATGTGAACAAGTTGTACTGAACAAATCTGGGGGCAAATGAAGGAAGCAATTGTTAGTAGTGCAAAGGAAGTATGTGGATGTGCTAAAGTAGGAAGTAAGAATGTTAACAGTGAATGGTGGAATGAAGAGGTGATGAAAGCGGTTAAAGGTAAAAAAGAAGCGTGGTTGAATGTACTAAAAGCAAATGATGAAGACTCAAAAGAAAGATGCTTGGAATTATATAAGGAAGAAAAAAGAAATACTAAAAGGTGTATACGTAGGAGAAAACAAGAGGTAAATGAACAGTTTGGAAGGAGGATGAATGGGGACTTACAAGGGAATAGGAAGCTCTTCTGGAAGGAAGCGCGAAAGGTTAAGAATGAGAATAAGGGGAATCTGCTTAGAATAATGAATAGGGATGGTGCTTTTGTAACTCATGAAGGAGGAGAGAAGGAGAGTATAAAGAACACTTCGAGAATCTGCACAATAATAACAGTAATGAAGAGGTGATAGTGAATGTGTGTGGGTTTGATGGTGCAAGAAGGAATAGGTATTTTGGGGATGAGGTTATTAGTAAGGAGGAGGTAATAGGTAGAGTGAAAAAGTTGAAGAATGGTAAATCTGCAGGTATAGATGAAATTACTGGTGAAATGATCAGAACGGAGGCGAGATTGGTGATTGATTGGATTTGGAAGTTGTGTATAAAGCGTTTTTATAGAGGGTATAGTTCCAAGGGATTGGAGGAGAGCGTAATTAGTACCCTTATATAAGGGTAAGGGAGAAAAGGGGAACTGTAGAAATTATAGGGGAATAAGTTTACTGAGTGTTGTAGGGAAGGTATATGCTGGTATTTTGGTCGAAAGAGTGCGTCGAGTGACTGAAGGACTGATTGGTGAAGAACAAGGTGCGTTTAGGAGTGGTAGAGGATGTTTTGTGGATCAAATCTTTACATTGAAACAAATGAATTGAGAAAATGAGGGAGAAAGAAAATAAATTGTATCTAGGTTTATAATTTGCACAGGCGTATGATAGAGTTAATAGAAACGGTTTATGGCAGGTGTTAGTGAATATATGGTGTTGTGGTAGGCTTCTGAATGGAACAAAAGTATGTATGACGATAGTGAGCGTGTGTAAGAATAAATGGTGTCAATGTGATTAGGTTAATAGCGGAGTAAGACAGGGTTTGTTTATGTCTCCTTGGTATTCAACTTGTATATGGATGGGTTATGAAAGATCGAGGTGGGGATGCAGGAAAATGGTGTTAGAATGGTGGAGAAGGAGATGAGTGGAGGGGTGCCCACCTATTATATGCGGATTAATTTGGTTCTGTGTGGCGAATCTGAGGAGTTTGAGAGGATTGGTAGAGAGATTGGCAGGGTGGTGTAACAGGAGGGGCTTGAAAGTGAACGTGGATAAGAGTAAGGTTTATGGTTGTGAGTGAGGACACTCCTCAGTGTGAAAGTTATGTAGATGGTGAGCAGCTGGAACAAAGTGTCTGAGTTTAAAAATATTTAGGGTATATGTTTGGATGAGAAGGGAACGGACGATGCAGAGTGTAGTAGGAAGTTGTGATGGCAAGGAAGGTGGCCGGTGCAGATTAAATCGTTGTGAATGTAAAGGGACCAAGTCTTGAAGTGTGCTAGGGTCTTACATGAGGGTATGCTGTTACTCTGTGTATTGTATGGTAGTGAGACCATGGTCTGTAATAAGAAGTATAGGATCTAAAGTTCAAATGTGTTCAGATGGACAAGCTAGGGGCATGCTGGTTGTGAGAAGAATTAATAAAGTGTGGAATAAACTTATTAGAGAGTGGTGTGTGTGAATGAAAGGGTAAATGAGAGAATAAATGAAAGGTACACTTTGAATGGTTTGGTCATGTGGAAAGGATGAATGATAGTCGTTGGTTAAGCGGATGCATAGTGTGGGTGAGTGTGTTGGAACCGACCGGCTGGGAGACCGAAGAGAAAGTGGATTGAGTCGGTGAACGAATGTCTGAAAGAGAGAAATGTTGAGTTTGGCAGAGGCGAAGGTAAGGTGCATGATAGAGGAGAGAATGGCGGGGTTTGTATGGGGGCATGGTTGTGGCCCACCTGGGCCCAGGGATGAACCCTGACGAGATTACATAGTGAGGGTCCGTTCGCAGTCCATGAAGCCCTTTCTAGGCGAAGCTTTAGGGTGGAATTTCTGTCTGTGACGAGTTCTTACTAAGTAGGTATAATGAGGGCGGTAAGGCTGGGCTTGTTTCTTTTCTGATCATTTGTTCATATTCTCCTCTATTTCTTTTTCCCGGTGCTTGTAGCGCACCTTACTGCCCAGTCTTGGGAAAAAGAGGTAGCTAAAAGAAAGAAGAGAAAGAATAATTAATAATAATAATAATAATAATAATAATAATAATAATAATAATAATAATAATAATAATAATAATTGTAATATTATATAGATTTATTGCATGTAATAATGTTGCCTCACACCGAAGCTATAGTTGATAAGTCATGTGATATTATCGTTTAAATAAGACTTCTATAGGTGTGTTGTTTCACTTCGTATCACCACAAGCCTAAGCCAGGCCAATGTTCATTAAAATGGATGAACTGTGAAAGTATCCCAGTTGATGACACACGTAAAAACCTTTAGTGGTGATGAGGATGTCGAGGAATGGATTACAAAATTTGAACTAGATTGCTGCGTTAATAAAGTCAAGGACGAAGAACGAAATATTCTTCTGTTTTTGGAGACTGGAACTCTTGCCGTTTATCTACAATTAAATACTGAATCAAAGAAGAATTTTGTAGTAATTAAACAGAGATTACGAGAAGGATTCGGAGAGGATTTGAATATGGCGTATGAGAAATTAATCACGAAAAAATGGAGAGAAGAATTGGATTTACATGCTGACAAAGTAAAAAAAAATTGCTGTTGAATGAGAGCTTAGGTGATAGGCTGCATAAAAAAAAACTTTTAAAGTAGGTCTTCCGGCAATAATTAGCAAAGATCTACGAACGATAAGAAATGTAAAATAGGTGTCTATGGAGGAATTGGTTGCAAAGGGAAAATCATTAGCTTCAATGGAAGAAAGTCAATGTAGAATAATAAGCGACGTCGAATTAAAAAATAGTAATAGAGATGTGAATAGAGAGACAAATTTCTTTGAAAAAATGATTGAAAGACGACATGTGAGTGGAATAAGATGCTTTATCTGCCAAAAAGAGGGACACATTGCGAGGCAGTGTTATCGAAAAAATAATTACAATTTGAAAGGATCATAATAAGGGAATAAATTGTTGGAGGTGTAACAAAAGAGGACATAAGGCGTTTGAATGCGGTTTGACGGCGGGAAACGAGGAGGATGGAACTGTTGGACAGCTGGAGGCGGTTTCATCGAAAAATTGAATCCAGCAGTTGAAAATTTGGCAGTCATAAGGGTTGAAATTAATGGAAAAAATTGTCGTGGGTTGGTCGATTCTGGATGTAATAAATCGATGGTAAGTGAAAAGGTATGTAAAGGAAATAACGGGTATAGCGTAGTGAAGACGTTTAATGGAGACACAGTAAGATGTCGGGGAAAAGACATTGTGAATTTAATGATCGAGGGTAAAAATGTTCAAACGGAAATGATAATTGTTGAAAAATTGTTAGATGGTGTAGATGCAATCATAGGATTGGATATTATATTCGGACTTGGGGGCGTTAGTTTGTCAAGAGGGAAGGTGTTATTTGGAGTAGAGAAGGGATGGGATCGAAAGGTAAATGTTGCAAGGAATGTTGAAAAAAATCTAAGTATTGAAGATAAGGATTTTTGTGGTAGATTCGATGGGGAGAAATGGACGATACGTTGGAAATGGAAAGGGAGTGTTCCGAAATTGGAAAATAAAATAGGGTTATACAACAACAGAATGAATGGGGAAATAAAAAAGAAGTTTGAGAAAGAAGTGAACGGATGGATAAGGGATGGCATTCTAGTTCCTGTGCCTGATGAAGAAAATATAGATGGAGTAATTCCGTTGATGGCGGTGGTTCAGGAAACGAAAAATAAGACACGTCCTGTTTTGGACTTTAGAGAATATACATCGTGTCATGCAGCAGATGGGATTTCGGTCTGTGATGAAAAATTAAGGAAATGGAGAAAATAAAGGTGCAAAGAAAATCTTAGATCTGAAAGCAACATATTTACAGATTAGGGTGGAAAGGGAATTATGGAAATTTCAGGTGGTTAAATTCAATGGTAAACGCTATTTTTTAACAAGAATGGGATTTGGTTTGAATTCGGCACCAAGAATTATGAATAGAATACTTGAAGTTTTAGGTCAGGGTGAGAGTGTAAGAAAGGGGACAAGTAATTATATTGACGACATAATTGTTGATGAAGATGTGGTTACGGCAGAGGTGGCGGATCATTTGCTGAAATTCGGTTTGGTATCGAAGCCACCGGAGGATGTTGTGGGAGGTAAGGTTCTTGGGTTGAAGTTGGAAGCTGAAAATTCTGGAGATTTGGTTTTTAGAAGAGGGAAAGGTTTGAACAAAGAGTTGAAAGAAAATTTAACGAGATGAGAAGTTTTGGAATTTGTGGTGAGCTAGTTGGACATTACCCAGTCGCGGGATGGTTGAGAGTGGAAACAAGTTATATTAAAAGAAATACGGAGGATATGTCATGGGACGAAGAGGTAAGTGTGGAGGTAAAAAACTTACTCATTGAAACGTTTGAAAGGGTATGGAAGGATGATCCGGTGAAGGGGTGATGGTGGGTTAGTGAGGAAAAAATTGGTAGTGTGTGGTGCGACGCAAGTAACCTGGCTTTGGGGACAGTATTGGAAATTGGAGGATATGTTGTCAAGAATGCTGCTTGGATAAGAAAGAAGGAAGATAAAGGACACATAAATATAGCAGAACTGGAAGATGTTTTAAAAGGAATTAATTTGGGATTAAAATGGGGATTAGATTCGATTGAGGTAAGAACGGATTCTGCGACGGTGGTGAATTGGATTCGTAAAACGTTAAGGGAAGAGTCGAGAATTAAAACGAAGGGCGCGGCGGAGATATTAATTAAAAGAAGGCTGGGGATATTGAAGCAGCTTATAGATGAAACTGGTATCGAGCTTAGCGTGAAATTTGTGAAATCTGAAGAGAATAAGGCTGATATTTTAACGAGGGTAAAGAAGAGTTGGTTGGTTGAAAAAGGGAGGAATGTCGAAGAAGAAACAAATTTGTGTGGAATGACAATGGAAGAAATTAAGGAAGAGCATAAGAGGCATCATCAAGGGGTGGAAAGGACATTATATCTTGCAAGGTTGGTGGACCCTGGCGTGAGGAGAAGGGATGTGAAGATGTGCGTGAAGAGTTGTGTGGATTGTCCAAGTCTTATTGACCCTTGAGCCTACGAATCAGTGGAATGAAAGGTTAAGTGTGAAAAATAATTGGGGAAAAGAGTGGCGTTATTAACCAATTATGGAGGAAGGTCATACTTATGCTATTTACTTCGATTGTGGACTCGAGGAAGATTTGGATTTGGAAAGGAATTGAGTAATGAAAATGGTGGAGAATTGGAAGAAGATTGAAAGAACTAGTAGTGAAATGAAGGGCCAATGACACGAAAAATTGTTAATGGACAACCAGAAACAGTTTTAGGTTTGAAAAAATTGACGATTTTAGGTGAAAAATGATTTAGAAGGTTTAGAGCAGCGTATAGAGCAGAAGGAAACGGAATTGTGGAGAGATTTCATAGAAACGAAATAAAGAGGATAGCGAAAACAAGTTTAAGGTTTCACCCGCTGAGCAGTATTTTCGCATAATGTAAAGCGGCAATAGGTTGCTGAAAGGAAGTCATTCCTATAACGAAATAAGTTTGTTTTCATACGAGGTGCGCAGCCAAATAAAAAAGGAGTTTGGGGAAGATTATAAAAGGTGGAATGCAGTTTTCAGTCGAGAAGAGGTTTGGATAAAACCAAGTTTAAATAATGACTGTACGGTAGGGTGGAAAAAAAGGAAAAGTAACGAAAATAATTTCAAGCAACAATATAGAGGTGATGGAAATGGCTCGGCAATATTGCTGGATATCAGAAACATAGTGGAAGACGAAAGATTCATCATAGAGTGACACCAGAATAGGCCTTGGGGTTTAAAAATGATTTTTGGAATCTATTGAGGCGTGATAATATCAATATAGATTTATTGTATGTAATAATGTTGCTTCACACCGAAGCTATAGTTGATAAGTCATGTATCGTTTTTAATAAGACTTCATAGAGTGCGGTTGTTTAACTTCGAGCTACAATAATAATAAAAATAATAATAATAATAATAATAATAATAATAATAATAATAATGAATAATAAAATAATACAATAATATAATAATAATAAAATATAATAAATAATAATAATAATAATAAAATAATAATAATAATAATAATAATAATAATAATAATAATAATAATTAACATTTAAGCAAACAGAATTTCAACTATGTTCTCCACCAAACCAATAATAATAATAATAATAATAATAATAATAATAATAATAATAATAATAATAATAATAATAATAATAATAATAATAATAATAATAGCATAAGGTAAAGTTGAAAAAAAAACCCTGAAATTTTCAAGTTCCTAAAATATTTGTGACGACCAGTTACTATTTAATATTTTACTATCCAGCTGGGACTATTTATTTCAATAAATTTTGAGTCTACGATGAAACTCTTCACGACAAGCCTCTAATAACTCCAAATCACAGGAAGTATTAATGGTATCTCGAAGCTCAGCGTATTTCCACTTACTCAAATCAAATTTCTTGTTGGCTGCAGCTGCTCTCTGTTGCTCAACAATGCTTGAAACATAATAACAATAAGTAACAAGAAGTTCTTTGCGTTGCTTCAGTGTGAACGAGGCTTTAGATGCCCAAATCATAATACACATTACTAAGGATATTATTCCCATGTATAATTTTAAGAAATTAAGGTAATTATTTAAAGTACTATTTAACTAACCAAGTCATTAGTTAGTTACTGACCACTTAAAGATGAGTATGTCTAAGAAGTACATAAAATATATAAAGCTAAATCATCACAACTCAAAATCTACCTCCATCAAAGAAAGGTTTGGGAAATTTTTGGTAGAACTGTCTTGTGTCATTGTATGACTCTTTCGAGTTGATTTGATTCCAGTCACTAAAATACTAAAATAATTCTTTAGGGGAATAGAGAGACCTACTTTAATTAAGAATAAAAAAAATTGGGGTTCCCTCGAGGTACTTCACTTCCCCATTACTTAGAGACCACAGGTGATTAGGAATATGTATTGTGAAGATTCTTAGAAACAAAAAGTTGCCCTTGAAACCAATCAGGTCTCCTTATCCTCTAGATTTATCTCCACCTAATAACTTATTTCAGAGCTTGAACAACCATTATGTTGGTGAACTATTACAGAACTTGAGCAAACCATTTTGTTGGTAAACTAGTATTTAAATCATGTGATTAGTTTAAACCACCCTCTGTACATTTCTCCATCAAATCAAATCAAAAGATTTTTACAAATACATGGTACTAGAAAGCTTTGAATCGTTAGAAGGAGGTTGTTAATAATGATGACACTCTATAAAAGAAATGTCATCATTATTAATAATGAAGGCACTCATGGCGTATAGAATAAATTCTAATAAACCACAATATTCTGATGTATTTTTCCGACCGAAATTTGAACATTGCTTATGCCCTATGGGATTACCTTTCATAATAATATTATATATATATATATATATATATATATATATATATATATATATATATATATATATATATATATATAATCATAATACTTTCTATTTTTCCTCCATATGTTTTATATTATTACCACATACTTTTCTAAACTAATTTTAAAACATCTTTAGACCCTTCAGTCATAAAACATTCAATAAAGAAGTCTGATAAATATTTGGGCTCTTAATTCGATAAACATGACACAGACACGTAAGAGAAAGCTTTTAACTCTCGTCTTTACGATAAGATTCATCAAAAAAGGAAGAAGAAACATTCTCATTGGATGACTCACAAAGAGTGAAATAAAAATATCTTTTAGGAACTAAATGTGATTTATTTTCTATTGCAAAAATATTTATTCATTTATTTACTTATTCATTTATTTGTTTGGTACATTATTTATTTCCATGTCAATAATATATCATTATTATTTAAATTACTTATTTTTGTTTGTTTGTATTTTTTACTTATTAAATGAGATTTATTTTCTATTGCAATAATATTTGTTTATTTATTTATTTGCTTCATTATTTATTTCCGTATCAACAATATATCATCGTTATTATTTAAATTACTTTTTTTTTTTTTTTTTTTTTTTTTTTTTTAAACATTAAATTTTAAACCTTTACACGTATAAAACATGAAAGTGTGTCTAGATTGAAGACTATTGTGTTACACACTGTGTAATAATGAATAACTATTACATTTATATTATTATATTAGCATTTTAAATTTTAAAACAGACCCCATGGGTCGGGAGAGGGTCATCGTCTTGCAGATTATTATTTAGATTTTGGGTCATTACCAAAAAAAAATTTAAAAACCCATGGTCTAGAGTAGGGTTGGTCGACGTACCGGGTGCGGTGCGGTGCGGTGCATTGCGGTGCGCAAAGATCACGGGTGGTACAGTTCGGTGCTGGTGCACGACCTCCCAGTACGGTGCAGAAAAGTCCGGAATTCGGCCAACCGTAGTCTAGAGTTTACTCTAGGGTTGGCTAAGCAACAGAATTTTGCTCACCGCACCGCACCAGAGAAAGCGCACCACGCACCACGCACCAAAAGTCATTTTTGTCGCACCGCACAGCACCGCTTCTCTATGCTTAAATACGCACCGCGCTCCTCATCACACCTCGACAATCCTTTGTCTAGACAGTATAGATTATAATTAACATATTTTATCATGCCAAATTTAAAGAAGATGCACATGGGCACATTAATAACTAATTTGTGTATGCATGTTTGATCATGTACAATTCAAATACCCTAAAACAATATTATCACATGTTTGATCATGTACAACTCAAATACACTAAAACAATATTATCACACAAATTGATGTAATAAAAAAAGGCTTTTTAAATACTTCGTAAAAAGAACACAAAAAAGGTTTTTAGTTACTTAGTAAAAATATACAAAAAAGGTTTTTAAATACTTAGTAAAAGTACACAAGAAAGATTTTTAGGTACTTAGTAAAAATAGACAGTCTAAAGTAAAAAGATTAACCCTTCAATAAAGTTTATTTTAATCACAGAGATAACGACATATATAAGTGACACATATACGCTTACAATCACACATATAAAGACATATACAAATAACAAGTACGTACTTGCCAACATACTTGTACATATACTTTTTGTTCAGGTAAATAGCACTTAAATTTATCAAATTTATCGCCACTGCAAAATTAAAAAGACAATTGATAAGATAAATAAGTAAATAAACAAATAAATAAATGATAAGGGGAAATTATTTTAATTTTATATATTTTTTTATTTTTTATTTTAATTAATTTTTATTTTATTTATTTTTTTTGGTTTATTTACCATTTTACGTTTGCTTTTCTAAGCTAAATATGAACAACGAAGAAAAACACAACATTGGAAAATATTTGATGTATTTTATATTAAACTGAAATATTTGGTGTGTACTTAAAACAATGGTGTGTGTGCTGAATATATTTGGTACGCACTGAAAATACTTGGAGCATAATGAAAAAATGGTGTACTGAAACTATTTCGTCTGTACTGAAAATATTTGATACATACTGAAAATACTTTGTATGTATTGAAAATATTTAGTTACTAAAAATACATGGTGTGTACTAAAATTAGTTGCTGCGTACTAGAAATGTTTGCGGTGTACTAAATATATTTAGAGTTCAATGAAAATATACTTTGTGTACTGAAAATAATGGATAGTACTGAAACACTTGGTATGAACTGAAAATAATTGAGGTATCGAAAATATTTTGTAGCGTTCTAAATATATTTGTTGTTTCCGGAAAATATATGGTTTATGCTGAAAATAGTTTGTTATGTACTGAAAATATATATGTTGTGTACTAAGAATAATTTGTTGTGCACAATAAATATATTTGTTGTGTACCAGATATATTTATTGTACACTGAAAATATTTAGTAAGTACCAAATATTTTTGTTGTGTACTGAAAATATGTGCTGTGTACCAAATATATTAATTGCGTACTGAAAATATTTGTTGTGTACCAGATATATTTGTTGTGCACTGAAAATATTTAGTGTGTACCAAATATATTTGTTGTGTACTGAAAATATTTGCTGTGTACCAAATATATTTGTTGTGTACTGAAAATTTTGTTATGTACCAAATATATTAATTGCCTACTGAAAATATTTGTTGTGTACTAAGAATATTTGCTGTGTACTGAAAATATTTACAAGATATTCTATTGTGTATCTCAAATATATTTATTGTGTACTGAAAATATTTGTTGTGTACCAAATATATTTGTAGTGTACTGAAAATATTTGGTGTGTACAAGTATCATTGCTCGAAATCTGACATAACAAGTAGGAACTAAAGTTCTTTAAAGATGGAGGCTATGGTCTTTCACCTCACCAACTCTTCCACTCTTTCTATATTTGAAATAAACACACAAGAATCGGTAACAAGATAATCCCACACCGATTTCAGTTCCCGATTTTGGAACCGATTCCAACTACTGAAAATCATTCTGTATATATATTTATTATTATATATATATATAATATATACTATATATATATATAATATATATATATATAATATAAATATATAATATATATATATATATATAATATATATATATATAGTATATATATATATATGTCTCTTAAGCATAAACTGTTAGGAGTTGGCGTCAAAAGTTGCATGTTTTATGACACACTGTTTAAATATATTATTAGTTTGTTAATTAGAATAATAATTATTTTTAATTTACTTTCATAAATATATAATTATATTATATATATAGATATATACAATATTAAAATATTATATATTATATATATATATATATATATTATATATAGATATATATATATATATATATATATATATATATATATATATATATATATACCGCCTTTCTGTTAAAAAGTACATTTAATCCCCATAATGAAACTTAACAAACCACACATCATATAGACCAATTTCATTACTCTCTACAATATATTTCATTACTCTATT
>JABUQX010005421.1:22500-27500 GCA_015478945.1 Trachelipus rathkii | reverse complement strand
GATGAAATGGAATCTGATGATGCAGGGTGTAGTAAGAGAGTTGTGAATGGTAGGAAGGTGGCTGGTGCAATTAAATCCCTGTTGAATGTAAAAGGAGTACGATAGGGCTCTGCATGAAGGTTTATTGCTACCGGTGTTAATGTATAGTAGTGAAACTATGGTGTGGAATAAGAAGTATAGATCTAGATGGACAATCTTAGGAGAGTGTTAGATGTGAAAAGGATTTTTTA
Organism: Trachelipus rathkii; assembly: GCA_015478945.1. Taxonomy (NCBI): domain Eukaryota; kingdom Metazoa; phylum Arthropoda; class Malacostraca; order Isopoda; family Trachelipodidae; genus Trachelipus; species Trachelipus rathkii. The sequence continues at coordinate 27,270 of JABUQX010005421.1, read as the reverse complement.
AAATGAGGAATGAACGTGTTAGATAGTTGTGTGGAATGAAGTAAAACGTAAATGAAAAAATAAACGAGTGTATTGAGATGGTTTGGTCATATGGAAAGGATGGATGATATTCGGTTGGTTAAGCGGATGTATAGTTTTGAGTGTGTTGGGAATCGACCGGTTGGAAAACCAAATAAGAGGTGGATTGAGTCAGTAAAGGAATGTGAGTTTGGCAGAGGCGAGAAGAAAGGTTCATAATAGGAGTGAATGGCGGGGTTTTGTGATGTGTTATGGTTATGGGCATGGCCAAGGGGATGAACCCCACATTGATGACATACCACAGTGGGAGTCCTTCTTAGTCTCGTGATACCCTAGGGTGGTAGATGCTCTTCTACCTAACTATTCTATTTTCCGTGCATGTTATGCACCCCTACCCCACATCTAGTGAGAAGAGAAGGAAGGTGATATAGATATTATATATAAGGCAGTATATATATATATAAGTATATATATATATATATATTATATATATATATATATATATATATATATATATATATATATATATATATGCCCATTAAAAATGAATAGAAAAGTAGGCTGTGCAAACGAGTTATTATTATCAAAAAATTCCAAGACTTTTTAAATCAATATCCAACAACTGTTCTTTTAAATATAGTTCGAGTGCCAGGCACTATATCTCAAAATGCCTGCAATGCGAAACCCATAAACATGAACTCCGGTTTCTTATTACCCATTATTATTATTATTATTATTATTATACATATATTATTATTATTATTATTATTATTATTATTATTATTATTATTATTTATTTAACTTCTTCTTTCTTTCTCTTCTTTTTTCTTCTTTCTTCTTCTTTCTTTCTTTTCTTTCTTTTCTTCTTCTTTCTCTTCTTTCTTTCTTTCTTCTTCTTCTTCTCTTCTTCTTCTCTTCTTCTTCTTCTTCCCTTCTTCTTCTTCTTCTTCTTCTTCTTTCTTCTTCTTCTTTTTATTATTATTATTATTATTATTATTATTATTATTATTATTATTATTATTATTATTATTATTATTATTATTATTATTATTATTATTATTATTATTATTATTATTAATTTAACTTCTTCTTCTTCTTCTTCTTCTTCTTCTTCTTCTTCTTCTTCTTCTTCTTCTTCTTCTTCTTCTTCTTCTTCTTCTTCTTCTTCTTCTTCTTCTTCTTCTTCTTCTTCTTCTTCTTATTATTATTATTATTATTATTATTATTATTATTATTATTATTATTATTATTATTATTATTATTATTATTGTTTTATTATTATTATTATTATTATTATTATTATTATTATTATTATTATTATTTTTATTACATTATTATTGTTATTATTATTATTATTATTATTATTATCAGTTTATTATTATTATTATTATTATTATTATTATTATTATTATTATTATTATTATTATTATTATTATTATTATTATTATTATTATTATTATTATTATTATTAATTCTACAGAAATAAAATGAAAAAGAAAATAAGACACATTTCTACAGAATCTATTAATATGCCTTTCCTGCGTCATCGGTCAGCCTTGTACAAACAATAAACCGAAGTCTAACTGCTGCAGAAGGGGGCTGGGGGGTAAGGGATAAGGCTGCCGGGTGAGGGGGTAGGGGTTGGAAGGGTCAGGGAAGTCACTTAAATGTTTACTAATGTGTTAATTTACTCAGCTCTCACTTTAGCACCTTTGCTGTCATATATATATATATATATATATATATATATATATAGTTAATTAAAAATAGTTGAGTATATATATATATATTTAAATATATATAGCAGCTTATATATACACACCTATATCTCTATATTTATATCTATATATATCATATATATATATATATATATATATATATATATATATATCGCAAAAAGTTAATTAAAAATATAAAAAATAATAATAAATAAAAATAAGAACAATAATAAAAATATAATAATAAAAATAATAATAATAATAATAATAATAATAATAATAATAATAATAATAATTTAATAATATAATAATAATTATAATAATAATAAAAATAATAATAATAATAATAATAATAATAATAATAATAATAATAATAATAATAATATAATAATAATAATAATAATAATAATAATAATAATAATAATAATAATAATAATAATAATAATAATAATAATAATAATAATAATAATAATAATAGGCAATTTATAATTATTATTATTATTATTATTATTATTATTATTATTATTATTATTATTATTATTATTATTATTATTATTATTATTATTATTATTATTAAATTTTATTAATTTTATCCATTACATTAAAAATTTTTCGAAAATAATACAATAAAATTGGTAATTAAATGAAAGTGCTGACCTGGCTTTCAAAGAACAATTTAATCTAATTTCCTGTTTCGTATCCCACCTGCTGCAAAAAAATAATCAAAAGAAAGATTTTCGATAATATATATATATATATATATATCATAGCAGCATGCAGCAGCAGCAGCGCATATATTAGCAGCAGCAGCAGCAGCATATATATATATATTATTAAGGTTAAGCAGGAGCATATAAATATGGTTAATTTAATTTGGACATTTTGGTTACATATATATATATATACATACATATGGCTAAGGTTATACATATATATAATATATATATATGGTATATATAGCAGAAAGATATATATATATATATATGTTTATATATATATATATATATATATATATATATATTATTATTATATATATATATATATATATTATATATATAATATATATATATATAATATATATATATATATAATATATATATATATACATATATGTTATATATTATATATATATTATTATTACATATATATACATATTATATACATATATTATTGATGAGTTATTATTATTATTATTATTATTATTATATATATTATATTATATATTATATATATTGATATATTATTATTATACTATTATTATTATACATATTATTATATTATTACATACATGCCATTATACATACTGGTACATACGTCAGCATATATATTACATATACATATTATAGCACAGCAGCAGCAGACTACATACATAATATATATATATATATATAGTTATATATATATATATATATATATATATATATATATATATATATATATATTATTACTAGAGGTGTAACGAAATTCCGGTCGGAATTTCAGTTATCATTCCGATTCTCTTTCCCGTCTGAGATTTCAAAAATTCCTACCGGAACGGAATTTTTACTTTCTGTAAATTCTTTTTAAAATGTTGTAGAGTTCATTGCATGTAATTATTTCATCTGTAAAATATGTTAATTGTGTGTGGTGTTGGTCTTTTAATTAATGGTTATATAACTTTTTAAAATGCGGATGTTCTTTTTTTTTAATTTTCTTTTTTTTTTAATTTTTTAATTTTTTTACTTTCTTTTTTTTTCTTTCTTTTTATAACTAATATCCCAATCCTTAATTATATGAAACTTTAAAAGATGCTGCTACATAAAAAATATCTACAATATTCAAACACAGACGTGAGCTACCAATAAACTCAAGCTCAGGCATGCAATAGTTTTTTAATAATAAAAAAATTAAAAAATAAAATGCATAACTATGTAGTCAAATCATTCAAATATCTATTCAACCTATTTTTAAAACTAACAAATGAACTATTAGTTATTATAATACTACTCGGTTCTTAGGTTCTTAAAGAAGAATGGTCTCAAATCTTGACAAAATCTAATATTTTTTTATCCTATTTGTGACCTCAAGTCCTGCCATCATAGTCCAGCATGAAAAGCGTACTCTTCCAATATAGCAGAGAAATAAAAAATTTAATAAAACTGAATCATATCAACTCAAAAAACTCGTCGTTTCGTTGAAAACATGTCAATTTCCTTCAATCACATCTCACAATTCACTTACAAAACAAATCGCAGCTCTACTTTGTTTTGCCTCAAGCATATCAGTATTCTTTTTTAAGGAAAGGGATCAAACTTGTACACAATGCTCAATTACTGATTAACATAACTATTTCAGAGCTTCCCCATTAACTCTTAATCTTTATAAGGAACATTACAGTTTATAACCCCTATGATTTTTTCTTAGATCTACTTCTAGCTTTCAAGCAATGCTCTGACACATTCAAATTGCTATTAATATGGATCGACAGGCTAGAGTACTCTTCCGGTTCTTTTTTCTTTGAAGAACTCTTATGAGTCCATGTTCGGGTGCCACTCAAATTATGTTGTGGTGAGTGAGTGTAAAAGTTGCCTACTTCTAGCTTCCAAGCACAATGCTATAGCACATTCAAATTGCTATTAATAACCATTGCCAGTCCTTTTCTTGTAAACAAATTCTAGTCACTTCCACTCGTGTCATAAATAAAATCCTTATTTGGGTTACCGGTGTGAAGTGATTACACTTTTTAATACTGAGAAAGAATAGGAAATATATATAAAAAAAAATTCCGTTTCCAGTTGGAATTTTGTTACTGATTCCGGCAAATTCCGGTTCAGGTCCGGAATTAAAAAATCCAGTTCCGGTCTAACCGAATATATATATATATATATATATTATATACTATATATATATATATATTATATACAGCAGCAGCTGAGTATATATATATATAGCATGTATATATATTAAGTTATATATATATATGTTATATATATATATATATATATATATATATATATATTATATATATATATAGATATATATATATATATATATA
>JABUQX010005421.1:7500-15000 GCA_015478945.1 Trachelipus rathkii | reverse complement strand
TTACATTTGAACTATAGTCCAAATCCAAACTAATGTTTAAAATTAATATTTGTACTTTAATAGTATATATATATATATATATATATATATATATATATATATATATATGAAGAGAAATATATATGATATATATATAAAGAAATATATAAATAAATTTAAAATATATATAATATATATATATATAAGTTATAAGATACATATGAGAGATAAACAGAAGGGAGATTACTCTCCTTTAACCAATCTTCCTTTTATAATACACACTGTAATTCAAATTAATCTTTTTTAAATAATATGGAATGATCCAAAAATATCATTTTTGATATGACTCTTCTATATCCAAAACATTTTGATTCAAATAAAATTTATTTAGCAATACATTGAGCCTTCTTTGAAAACATTTCATCACACTTTCAAGTTAACTTCTTCATATTATAATTTTAAATAAATATGGAATATAATATTTCTAAAAAAAAAAACTTAAAGTTAACATAAACATCCTTGTTCAGCCTTGATTCATCAAGAATTGAAGCCCGCTTTAGAGTCCTTTTGCCTCCTAAGGCCGTACCTAAAAATGATATAAGTATATATCCTTCCCTTGATACAGTATATATATATATATATACATATATAAAGGAAATATATATATATATATATATATATATATATATATATATATATATATAATAACTAATATATAAAATATATATATATATAATATATAAATAAAATAATATTTTAAGATATAATATAAATATAAGTATAAATATATAATAATATATATAAAAATATTATCCATTTAAACTTATTCATTTATAATAAAACCCTTTAACAACCAAGATATCTCAAGAGTTCACTTTATTTATAAGAAAATAAAACTCCCACTAAGAACATAAAATTCCTTAAATCCAAGATGCCCTGTAAATTCTGAAAGGGCAAATTGACTACAGCAGGTAAAAAGAATCTTAGTAAATGTTTGCTTTAATAAAATATTTGAATAGTGAATAAGTGTACAATATAAATATTTTTGAATATTATATTACTCAAAAACATCAAATATGTCATGGGCTTATAAAGAGATGGTAAGTTGGTAAACCTAATCATCCCGTAATCATATATATATATATACAGCGTTATATATATATATTGATTGATATAGTTATATATATATAAATAGATATATTATATTATATATATATATATATATATATATATATATATATATATATATATATATATATATATATATCCCCTTTTAATTTTTAATTAGTTCGGTACCGTTTGATTTTTAGTTTGTTTAGAATGTTTTAGTTAATTTTAGTTAGTTAGGTTAGTTAGGTTAGGTTAGTCAGGTTATAACATATGCCAGGGTTAGGTTAGGGCCAGGCCAGGTCATGCCAGGTTAGGGTGAGCGTTGCTAGGGTCACCTTTAGGACATATTATTATTATTATTATTACATATATATTATTATTATATATATTATTAATAAATTTGTTATCATTACATAGGTTTATGAATATTATACTAATAATAGTTTTTAATCTTACATACATACGTGTTTTTCGCTAGGCCCATATTATTATTACATGCGTACATATTGTTACTAAATTACAAAGAAGATATTATTATTATATATTATATATATTATTATTATTATTATTATATATATTATTATTATTATTATTATTATTATTATTATTATTACATATTATTATATATTATTATTATTATTACATATTGACGGTATATATATATATATATATTATATTACATATTACATATTATTATATATTATTATTATTATTACATACATACATATACAGCAAAGATTGGTTACTATTACATGCATATACATACTATATTATATACCTTATATATATATACCTTTATATATATATATTATATATATATATATATATATGCTACATATATATATATATATATATATATTATTATATATATATATATATATATATATATATATATATATATATATATATATATATATATATATATATATATATATATATATATATATATATATATATCCCTGGGTCTTTATATATAGAACGGGACAAAAGCCTCGCCCAAATCTTTCCGCAAATATTCAATTCTGCGCCTTTGCAAAAAAAAAGCAATTTTCCCTCTCCCCTCCCCTCCTCTCTCCTCCCTCCAACTCCATTTATTTTATTTATCAACACATCCTTCACTCTCCTTTTACTTCTTTTCCGTGAACTATTAAAATTGGAGAGTAGCCTTGTCAAGAATAGTTTGTCAAGCACTTAACGTTTGGTCAAGTCATATGTTGAGTTACAAGATTTTTAATGGACTTTGTCTCAGACGTAATGTCACTTCCTATCCCTCTCCCCCTATCTCCCGAACCCCCCCCCTCCGGAACCCCCCCCCCTATCTGCAGCAGTCTCTTGCTTTTTCCGCACTTAGTCATTATTAATTCTTTCGCCCATGTCTACGTGCCTTTTCCTAACTATTCGAGTTGTCTATGTTTGTTTATTTGTGTGTGTGTGTGTGTGTGTGTGTGTGTGTGCAGTGTGTGTGTGTGTGTATCTGTCTGTCTATGAATGATTCTGTAGTGTGTAAGTTCTTTTTACATTCTAGAAAGAAAAAAGTTATTCTTTCATGACTGTATATAAACGAAAAGGTATTAATATAACATTCTTCTTATAGATTACTCTGGAATTTTGCTTTCGATTTTACACAAGCACGCAAACACACACGCACATACACATACAAATATATATATATATATATATATTATTATTATTATTATTATTATATATTATTATTATATATTATTATTATGTTATATATATATATATAGTTATTATATATATAGTATATATATATATATATATATATATTATTATTATTATTATATATATATTATATTATATATACAGTATATATATATTATTATTATTATTATTATATATACAGGTCCACATACATACTACATATTACAGCAGCTAGCATGTTGAGCGATATTGGCGCCATATACATAATATATATATATATATATATATATATATATATATATATATATATATATATATATATATATCCCACCCTCAGTCTACTGGATAGATTATACCCATTATTTAGATCCCGATTTTTATTTTTTTAAATACATTTTCCAACCCAGACAATTTGACAGTAAAAGATATTCTTATAAGTAAAATATTTAAAAAAATCTTATACATATGTTATATAAAGGTCAATTTAGATTTTACTGAAATTGTGGGTTATAATAGTTCTCTCTTTTACTGTTCAATTCTATTTCTTTCTCTCTTTTACTGTTCAATTTTCTTTCTTTCTCTCTTTTAATGTTCAATTCTCTTTTTATCTCTCTCTTTTTCTCTTTTACTGTTCAATTCTCTTTCTTAAGTTTTACATCCACGATTTCTTGGGAGACCAAAATACGATAAGGACTTTTGAATTGAAAGGTGAAGTTACACTGAGTTATCTGATATACCCTGTTCAGACATTGGCGTAATTCGTGGTGGGACCAGGGGGGGAGCATGGTCCCCTCAGACTTCCAACTGGGTCTCCCCCAAATTAAAAAAAATTATTAGAGGTTAACTGAAATTCTCAGTTAAAGGTGCTATGCCCCTCCCCCCGGAAAAATTCCCTGGTTGCGCCGGCAATGTGTTCACTGTTCAGACGACGTTTGAAATGTGTGCAATTTGTATCCAGATATAAAATGTCGTCAGTGTGAATAGAAATAGAATAAAATCCCTGGATAAAACTAGAAAGTTTCTCCCTTTTTCTCAACTATTTATCAGAAATTAATGTTTGTTTCTCCAAGGAAAATTTTCTTGTTTTTTTTGGCAGGGCTTAAAATATCTGAAATGTTGTAAGTACTAAAAAAAAACTGATGGATTTTCCTAATGAGATTTCTAATAAAAATATTAAAAAAAAAATAAATGTTACGAAATTTATCATAATTTAACCGTGCGAACGCCGTTGCCCCTTTGCTGGGAATATGTCTTGGAACATTGAGAAGAAATGAAAATGTGCACATCTTTTCCGACGTAATTTTTCATAGTGTGAACATGGTATTAGATGAATGATTTCTACTAATATTAAGCATTTACTTAATTCCGAAAAGAGGGAACATCGTCCCCTTAGCCATTATTTTTAATATTTGTTTTATTTTGAATATTTATTTTATTTTTTATATTGTATATTACAATTTTGTATATTTCTGTCCATAAGTTTGGAAATTTAGAATCATTTCTTATCTAAATAATACAAAAATATGAATTCCATTACGGTCATTGTAACTGTTTCAACTTCTCTATAAAATTTAGCTCAATATACAATATTTAACCAATATCAGATCAATGGCCTGTTAAAAAATCGCGTTCTGAATATCTATTCATATCTTTTTACATTCCATTTCTAGTAAATTTCATAATAAGTGTAAATATTTAAAATAAATACACTCCTAACATGCTAAAAATAACTACACACAACTGATCATAAACACTTCATGAAAGCTAATAATTCTTGGACTACTTTAAATATGTGATAACTTTTATATAAATTGGAAGTTTTTTTTTGTGGAACTTTTCGTAAATTCTGTAAACCGAAGAAAAAAAAGGCGCAAAATAACAAGCCTTTACTTCAATTATTGGGTACTATTGATAGAATACATTAACAACGACGGTATCAACTGGTTGTACATAAAAAGTTAATGCCAGCGCTGTTCCACTATCGAGAGAATACTGGGTCAACAAATGGCATTAACTGGCCATGTCTCTTGTCTGAAAAGATACATAAACAGTTAATGCCAGCGTTGTCCCACTCTTGAGAGAATACTGGGACAATGATGACATTAACTGGCCGTGTCTCTGGTATGAAAAGATACACAAACAAGTAACACAAGCGTTGTCCCACTATTGATAGAATAGTGGGACAACGATAACATCAACTGGTTATGTATCTTGTCTGAAAAGATACATAAACAATTAATGACAGCGCTGTTCCACTATTGAGATAATACTAGGACAAAGATAGGATCAACTAGCCATATATATTTTCTGAAAAGATACATAAACAATTGATGCCAGCGCTGTCCCACTATTGAGATAATACTGGGACAACGATGACATCAACTGGCCGTGTCTCTTGTCTGAAAAGATACATCGCTGTCCCACTATTAAGTTAATACTGGAACAGCGATGACATAAACTGATCATGTATCTTGTCTGAGAAGATAAATAAACAATTGATGTCAGCGCTGTCCTACTATTGAGATAATACTGGGACAACAATGACATCAACTGGTCACGTATCTTGCCTGAAAAGATACATAAACAGTTGATGTTAGCGCTCTTCACCTATTGAGATAATATTGGGAAAGCAATGACATCATCTGGTTATGTCTCTTGTCTGAAAAGATACATAAACAATTGATGCCATCGTTGTTCCAGTATTATCTCAATAGTGGGACAGCGCTGGCATCAACTGGCCATGTATCTTGCCTAAAAAGATACATAAAAAATTGATGCGGAGCTGCCCAACTATTGAGATAATACTGAGACAACGATGGCAACAACTAGTTATGTCTCTTGTGTGAAAAGATACATAAACAGTTAATGCCAGCGCTGTTTCACTAATTGAGATAACCAGGAAAACGCTGGTATCAACAGTTTAGATATCTTTTCAGACAAAGTAGCCTATATAAGAAAGGTCATCGTTGATAGATGATTTACGAGATCTCGGCCTTGGGTAAATATCAATTACTGAAGTAGTTGACATTTAATATTTAAGTCACCTCTCTCTCTCTCTCTCTCTCTCTCTCTCTCTCTCTCTCTCTCTCTCTCTCTCTCTCTCTCTCTCTCTCTCTCTCTCTCTCTCTCTCTCTCTCTCTCTCTCTCTCTCTCTCTCTCTCTCTCTCTCTCTCTCTCTCTCTCTCTCTACTTACTTATTCATTTATTAACATATTTTTTTTGTTGTTCTCATCGCGTAAAAAACTCTTTAGGATTCGATTAAGAGTTTAGAGAGAGAGAAAGTGAAAGGAGGGGAGAGGAAAAAGGAAGACAAAGAAATAAAAATAAAATAAAATAAAATAAAGTAAAAATAAAATAAATAAAACAAAAAATAACTGAAGGGGATGGGTATCAAACAATCCCTCCCAATTTCTCCTCATACTTCCATCCCTCCATCTAAAATGCCTTTATATATATATATACAGCAGCTTTGGCGGCCGCCATATTGTTGAGCATATATATTATTATATTATATATATATATATATGTATAAATTTAAAAAAATATATTATTATTATTAGTTATATATATATATATATATATATATATATATATATATATATATATATATATATAAAAGGTTGTCTCACAAAGTGATTATTATTATTATTATTATTATTATTATTATTATTATTATTATTATTATTATTATTATTATTATTATTATTATTATTATTATTATTATTATTATTATTATTTTTATTCTTATTTCTTTTATTATTATTATTATTATTATTATTATTATTATTATTATTATTATTCTTATTTTTATTATTATTATTATTATTATTATTATTATTATTATTATTATTATTATTATTATTATTATTATTATTATTATTATTATTATTATTATTATTATTATTATTATTATTATTATTAGAATAGACCTAGCCTGCTTCAAGTGAGGTGTTCCAAATCACAAATGCATTTTATCTGGAATCCTTTTAGCCTAGGCAATTTCACTTAAGCTTTATCTTTATTGCCCAATCCCCTTAGGTTGTAAAGCTCTTGATGTTATTGTTTAGTTATCTGCTAGACTTTAATATGGTAAGAACTTTTCCCTATTTTTACCTACGTTGGTAAGTATAAGGAACTCTCTACTAGGGAACTCACTACTGGGAAGCTCCCTACTAGGGAACTTACTACTAGGTATTCGCTATTAGGGAACTCACTACCAGAGAACTCACTACTAGAAAGCTCCCATGTTATTAAACTTACTACTAGGGACTCGCTATTAGGGAACTCGCCACTAGGGAACCCACTACAAGGAAACTCACTACTAGGAAACTCGCTATCAGAAAGCTCCCTGCTATTAAACTTACTAGAAGGGATTTGCTATTACTAATGGGAACTCTCTACCAGGGAATTCCTTACTAGGTAACTACTAGGAAACTCACTCACTACAGGAAACTAATTATTAAGCAACTCACTACTAGGGAACTCACTAGTGAACTCACTACTAACTTTATAAAATTAACAGTAATCTCCTAACACGACGATTAAATATTTATTCATTACCCAAAAATTTACCCAATTTGCAAATGAATTTCAATTTGTAAATGAAAAGAACAAATCTTGTTTACCAATTTCTACTTTATTGTCAACAGTTATTGTGAAACTTTGCATAAACTTTGGTACAAAATAAACAATAAAGAAAACTATAAATAATGAAGTCAAATTTTTATTTACCTTTAATTAGCAATTTAG
>JABUQX010005421.1:0-2500 GCA_015478945.1 Trachelipus rathkii | reverse complement strand
ACTAACCAAATAAAATGCATGACTAACTTGATTACATTTGTAATTATTACATACATTCCCCTGCTCCCATTACTCCTTTAAGTTATTGAGCATATACATATTATTATTATTATTATTATTATTATATTATTATATATTATTATTATATATATATATATATATATTATTATATATACATATATATATATAGGTATATATATATATATATATATATATATATATATAGGACCTTATTCGTTTTTATGACTCCGTCAGTTTTGAATTTTTTTTATTTTTTTTTTTAATATATTTCTAGTATATGATCCTAACAATCAATACAGTGGTAACGAACATGATTCAAAATAATTTTTTCCGTTTTACGACCCCGTCAGTTTTAATTTTTTTTTTTTTTTTTTTTTTTTACTAAAGAAAAACCCAAGGGTAAACCTAAAATTTGGCGGGTGGCGGGGTCTCTGCGCCTTCCGGGGGAACTACAGGGTAGGACTATTTTTCTCCGGGAGGGTCTCCACCCCCCGTTTGGTATTTAGTGTCGCGGGGTTCCTCCTGCCCCTCTACGGGTATGGAAAACGTCCCCCCTCTTCCCCCCGTCGGCTCGAGCCCCCTAATTTTTTTTTTTTTTTTTTTTTGCAGTTTTTTTTTTGTAATTTTTTTTACATTTTTATAATAAGCCTTTATACGCTGATTCCAAATATGTAATTGGTTTTTCTGTAAGTGTCGTACTTTTTGAGATATTTAATTTTTGTTTTTACATTTGTGTAATAAGTTTTTATTACGCTGATTCCAAATATGTAATTGGTTTTTGTAAGTGTCGTACTTTTCGAGATATTTCCATTTAAAAAAAAAATATTTAACAAAAAAATGTGATTTTTAAAAATTATTTAAAAATACTTCAAACTTTTGAATCATGTCCGTTACCACTGAAATTCATTGTTGGTATCATATAGTAGCAATATATTAAAAAAAAAAAAATAAAACTGACGGAGTCGTAAAACAGAATAGGACCTATATATATATATATATATATATATATATATATATATATATAGTGCAAAACGTGATGTTCATATGATGAAGAAAAAATATATATATATATATATATATATATATATATGTTATTATTATATATATATATATATATATACATATATATATATATATATATATACATATATATATATATATATATATAAGGGGTTCACCTGGGTAGTAATTTTACTATCCGGCCTATTATCGGATAGGCCGATATTAAAAATCCGGCCGGATACGAGTTACAAAATTGTTTAAGGAAATTTTTAAATACTTTACATTATCACTCTAGTAAAACAAATGCCATAATGTGAATGGAGTGTTAAATGTATTAAGCTCATACTGTATAAAAATGTACATTTTCTCAATATATATATATATATATATTAAAGGTATATATATATATATATATATATATATATATATATATATATATACCGTATGTAGATATAAATTATATATATTATTATACATATTATAAATATTATATAAATTATTATATTATATTATTGGTATTTCCGTATGTGTGGATATGTATATATGTTATTATATATTATAGTTAGTATTATATTACATATTTGCATATATATACATGATGTACATTTTATATTTCGATACATGGCTGGCTATTATAAATATTACATATATATATTACATATATATACATATTACATTACAGAGATTCACCATCAGCATAGTATATGTGGCTATTATATATAGAAATATATATATATATATATATATATATATATATATATATATATATATATATATATATATATATATATATATATATATATTTTTACAGTTGTCACCACCACTCACGGGCAGAGCCCTATTCAAGGAGGGGGTGTTACACGCCTCAGAAGTCAACAACTAAATTAAATTACGCAGATGAGCACAGACGCAGGCTTTAAAGTGGGAGAGATTAAATTCAGCAGGAAACACAGAAGATGGAAGAGAATTCCACAGAACAGATGTGGCAGGAAAGAAGGAAGCACCGCAGCGAACTAGCCTGGAGTTACCTACATCAACACAAAACTCATGTGCAGACACAGCACCCCTAGTTCTACGAGGGCGACGTAAAGGTGGAGGTACGCGAGTGATAAGCTCCCTCGAGCACCTGCCGCTGCGGTACCTATAGAAAAGAGATAAAGACCAACATTCGGCCGCAATCATAGAGGGTCGAGGGAACTGAAAGTACAGAACAGTTTATAAGCCTTTTGGCCTTGACTCGACCCTGTCCAAAAGCTGGTGAAACCAGAGCCCCCAGATATGAGAGCAGTACTCCATACAAGGGCGGATGAGGCCCTTGTATAGCTGGAGCAACTGAGAAGAGGAAAAAAAAGTCTCGCAGTCTAAACAGAACTCCCATATTTTTAAGGCCGCTGAAGCGGCGCACGAAAACGCGAAAGCGTTTCTACTGATAAATGCGAAAACGGTTAAACACCCAAACATTGAACGAAGTACAACA
>JABUQX010005420.1:0-13292 GCA_015478945.1 Trachelipus rathkii | reverse complement strand
TTTTTTCTAAAGTTTGAAAAAATTAACGTCCATTCTAAATCACTTTCATGTAATAATTTGGACTCCTAGTAATTTAGGCAGGTGTTGAGGTATCTGTTCTTTGAAGAACTCTAAAATACTTACATTCTGGTGTAGCAATAAAGCGTAGTCGAGCTTAGGTATATCGTTTTAAGTGTTATAACAAAGAAACTAAAGTTGAAAAAAATTAGCATTCATACTAAATTACTTTCATGTAATTACTTTGACTCCTAGGTAATTTAGGCAGGTGTTGAGGTATCTTCTTTGAAGAACTCTAAATACTTACATTTCTCGTGTAGCAATAAAGCGTAGTTCGAGCTTAGGTATATCGTTTTAGGTGTTATAACAAAGAAATCTAAAGTTGAAAAAATTAGCATTCATACTAAATCACTTTCATGTAATAGTTTGGACTCCTAGGTAATTTAGGCAGGTGTTTGAGGGTATCTTCTTTGAAGAACTTAAAATACTTACTTCTGTGCTAGCAATAAAGCGTAGTCGGCTTAGGTATATTGTTTTAAGTGTAAGACAAAGAAATCTAAAGTTGAAAAATTAGCATTCATACTAAATTACTTTCATGAATTAATTTGGACTCCTAGGTAATTTAGGCAGGGTTTGAGGTCTTTGAACAACTCTAAAATACTTACATTCTGGTGCAAAAATTAAAGCGTAGTCGAGCTTAGGTTATCGTTTTAAGTGTTACAACAAAGAAATCTAAAGTTGAAAAAAATTAGCATTCATTACTAAATCACTTTTCATGTAATAATTTGGACTCGGACTCCTAGGTAATAAGGCAGGTGTTTGAGGTATCTCTTTGAAAATCTCTAAAATACTTACATTCTGGTGTAGCCAATAAGCTAGTCGAGCTAGTATAATCGTTAAGTGTATTCAGAAATTCTAGAGTTGAAAAAATTAGCATTCTACTAAATCACTTTCATTAATAATTTGGACTCCTAGATAATAAGGCAGGTGTTTGAGGTATCTTTTTGAAGAACTCTAAATACTTACATTCTGGTTGTAACAATAAAGCATTAGTTCGAGCTTAGGTATATCGTTTTAATGTTATAACAAAGAATCTAAAGTGAAAAAATTAGCTTTCATACTAAATCACTTTCATGTAATAATTGACTCCTAGGTATAGGCAGCTGTTTGAGGTATCTTCTTTAATAACTCTAAAATACTTACATTCTGCTGTAGCAATAAAGCCCGTAGTGAGCTAGTATATCGTTTTAAGTGTATAACAAATAAATCTAAAGTGTAAAAAATTAGCATTCATACTGAATCACTTTCATGTGTAATAATTTGGACTAATAGGTAATTAAGGGCAGATGTTTGAGGTATCTTATTTTTGAAGAACTCTTAAATAATTACATTCTGTGTAGCAATAAAGCGTAGTCGAGCTTAGGTATTATCGTTTTAGTGTTATAAAAAAGAAATCTTAAGTTGGTAAAAAATTTAGCATTCATACTAAATCCCTTTTATGTAATATTTGACTCCTAGGTAATTTAGGCAGGTGTTTGAGGTATCCTTCTTTGAATGAACTCTTAAAATACTTACATTGTCTAGCAATAAACCGTTAGTCGAGCTTAGGTATATTGTTTTAAGTGTTTTATAACAAAGAAATCTAAGTTGAAAAAAATTAGCATTCATACTAAATCACTTTTCATGTAATAATTTGACTCCTAGGTAATTTACGCAGGTAATTGAGTTAACTTCTTTGAAGAACTCTAAAAATGCTTACATTCTGGTGTAGCAATAAAGGCGTAGTCGAGCTTAGGTATATCGTGTTTAAGTGTTATAACAAAAGAAATCTAAAGTTGAAAAAATGCCATTCATACTAAATCACTTTCATGTAATAATTTGGGACTCCTAGGTAATTTAGGAAGGTGTTTGAGATATCTTCTTTGAAAACTCTAAAATACTTACAGTCTGGTGTAGCAATAAAGCGTAAGTCGAGCTTAGGTATATCGGTTTAAGTGTTATAACAAAGAATCTAAAGTTAAAAAATTAGCATTCATTACTAAATAACTTTCATTTAATAAATTTGGACTCCTAGTTAATTTTGGCAGGTGTTTGAGGTATCTTCTGAAGAACTCTAAATACTTACATTCTGGTGTAGCAATAAAGCGTAGTTCGAGCTTAGGTATATCGTTTTAAGTGTTACAACAAAGAAACTAAAAGTTGAAAAAATTAGCATTCCATACTAAATCACTTTCATGTATAAATTTCCTAGGTATTTAGGGCAGGTGTTTGAGGTATCTTTTTTTGAAGAACTCTAACATACTACATGCTGGTGTTTGTAGCAATAAAGCGTAGCGAAGCTAGGTATATCGTTTAGGTTGTTATAACAAAGAAATGTAAAGTTGAAAAAATTAGCATCACACTAAATCACTTTCATGTAATAGTTTGACTCCTAGGTAATTTAGCAGGTGTGAGATATCTTCTTTGAAGAACTCTAAAATACTTACATTCTTGGTGTAGCAAATAAAGCGTAGTCGAACTTAGGTTTATCGTTTTAAGTGTTATAACAAAGAAATTCTAAAGTTGAAAAAATTAAAATTCATACTAAATCACTTTATGTAATAATTTGGATCCTAGGTAATTTAGGCAGGTGTTTGAGGATCTTCTTGTAAGAACTCTAAAATACTTACAATTCTGGTTAGCAATAAAGCGTAGTCGAGCTTACGTATATCGTTTAAGTTTATAACAAAGAAATCTAAAGTTGAAAAAATGAGCATTCATACTAAATCACTTTCATGTATATTTTGGGCTCCTACGTAATTTAGGCAGGTGTTTGAGGTATCCATCTTTGAAGAACTCTTAAAATACTTACATTCTAGTGAAGCAAATAAAGCGTAGTCGAACTTAGTTATATCGTTTTAAGTGTTACAACAAAGAAATCTAAAGGAAAAAATTAGCATTCATACTAAATCCCTTTTATGTAATAATTTGGGACTCCTAGGTAATTATAGCAGGTGTTTGAGGTATCCTTTTTGAAGATCTTTAAAATACTTACATTCTGGTGTAGCAATTAAACGTAGTCGAGGCTTAGGTATATCGTTTTAATGTTATAACAAAGAAATCTAAATTGAAAATAAATTAGCATTCATACTAAATCTGACTTTCATGTATAATTTGGACTCCTAGGTAAATTAGAGTGTTTGAGGTATCTCTTTGAAGAACTCTAAAATTACTTACATTCTGGTGTAGCAATAAATCGTAGTCGAGCTTACGTATATCGTTTTAAGGTTATAACCAAAAATCTAAAGCTTGAAAAAAAATTAACGTCCATTCTAATCACTTTCATGTTAATTAATTTGGACTCTAGGTAATTTAAGGCAGGTGTTGAGGTATCTTCTTTAAAGAACTCTAAAATACTTACATTCTGGTGTAGCAATAAAGCGTAGTCGAAGTTAGGGTATAATCTTTTAAGTGTTATAACAAAGAAATCTAAAGTTGAAGAAATTATGCATTCCGTACTAAATACTTTCATGTAATAATTTGGACTCCTAGGTAATTTAGGCAGGTGTTTGAGGTATCTTCTTTGAAGAACTCTAAAATACTTACATTCTCGTGTAGCAATAAAGCGTAGTCGAGCTTAGGTATATCGTTTTAGGTGTTATAACAAAGAAATCTAAAGTTGAAAAAATTTAGCATTCATACTAAATCACTTTCATGTAATAATTTGGACTCTAGGTAATTTAGGCAAATGTTTGAGTATCTTCTTTGAAGAACCTAAAGTACTTACATTCTGGTGTAGCAATAATAAAGCGTAGTCGAGCTAGGTATATCGTTTTAAGTGTTATAAACAAGAAATCTAAAGTTGAAAAATTAACATTCATACTAATCACTTTCATGTAAAAAATTTGGACTCCTAGGTAATTTAGGCAGTGTTTGAGGATTTTTTTTTAAAAAACATAAAATACTTACATTCTGGGTTAGCAATAAAGCGTAGTCGAGCTTAGGTATATCGTTTTAAGTGTTATAACAAAGAAATCTAAAGTTGAAAAAATTAGCATTCATACTAAATCACTTTCATGTAATAATTTGGACTCCTAGGTAATTTAGGGCAGGGTTTTGAGGATCTTTTTGAAGGAAACTCCTAAAATACTTACATTCTGGGGTAGCAATTAAGCGTAGTCGAGCTCAGGTATATCGTTTAAGTGTTATATAACAAAGAAATCTAAAGTTGAAAAAAATTAGCATTCATACTAAATCACTTTCATAATAATTTGGACTCCTAGGTAATTTAGCAGGTGTTTGAGGTTATATTCTTTAAAGAACTCTAAAATACTTACATTCTTGGTGGTAGGAATAAAGCGTATCGAGCTTAGTTTATATCGTTTTTAAGTGTTACAACAAAGAAATCTAAAGTTGAAAAAATTAGCATTCATACTAAATCACTTTCATGTAATACTTTGGACTCCTAGCTAATTTAGGCAGGTGTTAGAGGTATCTTCTTTGAATAACTCTAAAATACCTACATTCTGGCGTAGCAATAAAGCGTAGTCGAGCTTAGGTGTATCGTTTTAGGTGTTTATAACAAGGAAATCTAAATTGGTTTTATAGCATTCACACTAAATCACTTTCATGTAATAGTTTGGACTCCTAGGTAATTTTAGCAGGTGTTTGAGGTATCTTCTTTGAATACCTAGGAGTCCAAATAATTACATGAAAGTGATTTAGTATGAAAGCTAATTTTTCAACTTTAGATTTCTTTGTTATAACACTTAAAACGAGATACCTAAGCTCGACTACGCTTTATTACATACACGAGAATGAAGAATTTAGAGTTCTTCAAAGAAAGTACCTCAAACACGCCAAATTACCTAGGAGTCCAAAATTATTACATGAAATTTGATTTAGTAATGAATGCTAATTTAACTTTAGATTTCTTTGTTATAAACCTTAAAACGATATACCTAAGCTCGACTACGCTTTATTGCTACACCAGAATGTAAGTATTTTAGAGCTCTTCAAAGAAGATACCTCAAACACCTGCCTAATTACCTAGGAGTCCAAATTATTACATGAAGTGATTTAGTATGAATGCTAACTTTTTCAACTTTAGATTTCTTTGTTATAACACTTAAAAGGAATACCTAAGCTCGACTACGCTTTATTGCCTACACCATAATGTAAGTATTTAGAGTTCTCAAAGAAGATACGCTCAAACACCTGCCTAAATTACCTAGGAGTCCAAAATTATTACATGAAAGAGATTTAGTTTGAATGCTAATTTTTCAATTTAGATTTCTTTTGTTATAACACTTAAAAACGATATACCATAGCTCGACTACGCTTTATTGCTTACACCAAGATGTAAGTATTTAGAGTTCTTCAAAGAAGATACCTCAAAATACCTGCCTAAATTACCTAGGAGTCCAAAATTATTACATGTGATTTCGTATAAATGCTAATTTTTCACTTTAGATTTCTTTGTTATAACCAGGGATGGCAATTTACCTAAGCTCGACTACGCTTTTATTGCTAAACCCAGAATGTAAGTATTTAGGAGTTCTTCAAAGGAGATACCTCAAAACACCTGCCTAAATTACCTAGGAGTTCAAATTATTACATGAAAGGTATTTAGTATGAATGCTAATTTTCAACTTTAGATTTCTTTTTAAACTTAAACGATATACCTAAGCTCGACTACGCTTTTATTGCTACCCCAGAATGTTAAGTATTTAGAGTTCTTCAAAGAAGATACCTCAAAACCTGCCTAAATTACCTAGGAGTCCAATTATTACATGAAAGTGATTTGGTATGAATGATAATTTTTTTCAACTTTAGATTTCTTTTTATAACACTTAAAACGATACTAAAGCTCGACTACGCTTTATTGCTGCACTAGAATGTGAGTATTTTAGAGTTCTTCAAGAAATACCTCAACACCTGCCTAAATTACCTAGGAGCCCAAATTATTACATGAAAGTGATTTAGTATGAATGCTAATTTTTTCAACTTTAGATTTCTTTGTCATAACACTTAAAACGATATACCTAAGCTCGACTACGCTTTATTGCTACACCAGAATGTAAGTATTTTAGAGTGCTTCAAAGAAAAATACCTCAAAAACACCGCCTAATTTACAGGCAGTCCAAATTATAACATGGAAAGTGATTTAGAATGAATGCTAATTTCAACTTTAGATTTCTTTGTATATAACACTTGTAAATTTAAGTAGGCCAATGTGCTTTATTGCTTACAACAGAAAGTAAGTATTTTAGAGTTCTTCAAAGAAATACCTCAAACACCTGCCTTAAATTACCTAGGAGTCCAAATTATTACATGGAAATGGATTTCGTATGAATGCTAATTTTTTTCAACTTTAGATTCTTTGTTATATAACATTTAAAACGATATAACTAAGCTCGACTACGCTTTATTGCTTACACCAG
Source organism: Trachelipus rathkii (assembly GCA_015478945.1). Classification (NCBI taxonomy): domain Eukaryota; kingdom Metazoa; phylum Arthropoda; class Malacostraca; order Isopoda; family Trachelipodidae; genus Trachelipus; species Trachelipus rathkii. The sequence goes on along the minus strand of JABUQX010005420.1, from coordinate 6,873 downwards.
AATGTAAGTATTTAGAGTTCTTCAAAGGAGATACCTCAAACACCCTGCCTAAATTACTAGGAGTCCAAATTTATTACACGAAAGTGATTTAGTATGAATGCTAATTTTTTTCAACTTTCAGATTTCTATTTATAAACACTTAAAACAATATACCTAAGCTCGACTACGTTTTTTTACCAGAATGTTAGTATTTTAGAGTCTTTCAAAGAAGATTACCTCAAACACCTGCCTAAATTACCTAGGAGTCCAAAATTATTACATGAAAGATTTAGTATGAATGATAATTTTCTCAACTTAGATTTCTTTGTATATAACACTTAAAGATTATACCCTAAGCTCGACTAACCTTTATGCTACACCAGAATGTAAGTAATTAAAGTTCTTCAAAGAAGATACCTCAAACACCTGCCTAAATTACCTAGGAGTCCAAATATTACATGAAAAGTGATTTAGTATGAATCTAATTTTTTTTCAACTTTAGATTTCTTTGATATAACACTAAAACAGATATACCTAAGCTCCGATACGATTTAGTGCTAACCCAACAGAATGTAAGTATTTTTAGAGTTCTTCACAAGAAAATACTAACACCTGCCTAAATTATCTAGGAGTCCAAAATATTACATGAAAGGTGATTTAGTTTGAATGCTAATTTTTCAACTTTAGATTTCTTCTTTGTTATAACACTTAAAACTATATACCTAAACTCGACTACGCTTTATTGCTACCCAAGAATTGTAAGTATTTTAGAGTTCTTCAAAGAAAGATACCTCAAACACCTGCTAAAATTACCTCGGAGTCCAAATTATTACAAGGAAAGTGATTTAGTATGAATGTCTAATTTTTTCCAACTTTAGATTTCTTTGTATAACACTTAAAGCGATATACCTAAGCTCGACTACGCTTTATTGTTACCCCAGAATGTTAGGTATTTTAGAGTTCTTAAAAGAAGATACTTCAAACACACCCGCCTAAATTACCTAGGAGTCCAAATTATACATGAAAGTGAGTTTTAGTATGAATGCTAATTTTTTCAACTTTAAAGATTTCTTTGTTTATATACTTAAAATCGATATACCTAAACTCGAACTACGCTTTAATTGCAACCAGAAATGTAAGTATTTAGAAGTTCTCAAAGAAGATACCTCAAACAACTGCCAATTAACCTAGGAAGTTAAAATTACTTACATGAACAAGTGATTTAGTATTAAAGCTAATTTTTCAACTTTAGGTTTCATTTTGTTATAACACTTAAAACGAATACCTAAGCTCCACCAGAATGTATGCTACGCCAGAATGTAAGTATTTTAGGTATTTCAAAAGAATACCTCAAACACCTGCCTAAATTACCTAGGAGTCCCAATTATTACATGAAAGTGGATTTAGTATGAATGCCTAATTTTTTCAACTTTAAAATTATTTCTTTGTTATGACACTTAAAAATGATATACCTAAGCTCGACAACGCTTTATTGCTACACCAGGAATGTAAGTATTTTAGATTTCTTCAAAGATGATACCTCAAACTGCCTAAATTACCTAGGAGTCCAAAATTATTACATGAAAGTGATTAGTATGAATGCTAATTTTACTTTACGATTCTTGTTATAACAACTTAAAACGATATACCATAAGCTCGACTTACGCTTTATGCTAACGCCAGAATGTAGTAATTTTAGAGTCTTCAAAGAAGATACCTTCAACACCTGCCTAAATTACCTAGAGTCCAAATTATTACATGAAAGTGAATTTAGTATGAATGCTAATTTTTTTCACTTAGATTTCTTTGTTATAAACACTTAAAAAACGATATACCTAAAGCTCGACTGACGCTTAAATGCTATACAGAATGTTAGTAATTTTAGAGTTCTTCAAAGAAGATACCTCAACACGTGCCTAAATTACCAAGGAGTCCAAATTATTAACATGAAAGTGATTAGTAATGTGCTATTTTTTCAAACTTTTAGATTTCTTTTGTTATAACACTTAAAACAATATACGTAAGCTCAACTACGCTTACATATTGCTACACCAGAATGTAAAGTATTTTATAGTTCTTAAGACATACTAACACCTTGGGCCCCCCCTCAATTACCTAGGAGTCCAAATTATTACATGAAGTGATTTAGTATGAATGCTAATTTTTAACTTTAGATTCTTTTGTTATAACACTTAAAACGATATACCTAGCTCGACTACGCTTTAATTGCTACACCAGAATGTAATATTTTAGAGTTCTTCAAAAGAAGATACCTCAAACCTGCCTAAATTACTAGGAGTCCATACTATTACATGAAAGTGAATAAGTAGAATGAATGCTATTTTTTTCAATTTAGATTCCTTTGTTATACACTTAAAACGAATACCTAAGCTCGACTACGCTTTATTGCTACAACAGAATGTAAGTATTTTAGAGTTCTTCAAAGAAGATACCTCAAACACCTGCCTAAATTACCTAGGAGTCCAAATTATTACATGAAAGTGATTTAATATGAATGCTAATTTTTTCAACTTTAGATTTCTTTGTTATAACACTTAAAACGATATACCTAAGCTCGACTCTGCTTTATTGCTACACCAGAATGTAAGTATTTTAGAGTTCTTCAAAGAAGATACCTCAAACACCTGCCTAAATTACCTAGGAGTCCAAATTATTACATGCAAGTGATTTAGTATGAATGCTAATTTTTTCAACTTTAGATTTCTTTGTTATGACACTTAAAATGATATACCTAAGAATCGAGTACGCTTATTGCTACATCCAAGAATTTAAGTATTGTTAGAGTTAATTCAAAAGATGATACCTCAAACCCCCGCCAAAAATCCCCTAGGAGTTCAAAATTTTTAGAATAAAAGTTTTTTAGTATGAATTTTAATTTTTTTCAAATTTTAGTTTTTTTTTTACAACAACTAAAACGATATACCAAGCTCGACAACGCTTTATTGCTACATCAGATGTAAGTATTTTAGAGTTCTTCAAGAAAGATAACCTCAAACACCTGCATAAATTACCTAGGAGTCCAAATATTACATGAAAGTGATTTAGTACGAATGCTAATTTTTTTACTTTAGATTTCTTTGTTATAAACACTTAAAACGATATACCTAAGCCGTACTACGCTTTATTGCTACACCAGACTGTAAGTATTTTAGAGTTCTTCAAAGATGATATCTCAAAAACCCTGCCTAAATTACCTAGGAGTCAAATTATTACATGAAAGTGATTTTAGTATGGAATGCTAATTTTTCAACTTAAGATTTCTTATGTTATAAACACTTAAAACGATATACCTAAGCTCGACTACGCTTTATTGCTTACCAGAATGTACGTATTTTAGTAGTTCTTCAAAGAAGATACCCTAAACACCTGCCTAAATTACCTAGGGAGTCCAAATTTAATTACATGAAAGTGATTTTTTATGAATGCAGCTAATTTTTTCAACTTTAAAATTCTTTGTTATAACCACTTAAAACGATATACCTAGCTCGACTACGCTTTAATGCTGCACCAGAATGTAGTATTTTAGAGTCCTTCAAAGAAGATACCTCAAACACCTGCCCTAAATTTACAAAGGAGTCCAAATTATTACATTAAAGTGATTTAGTAATGAATGCTAATGTTTTTTCAACTTTAGATTCTTTGTTATAACACACTTAAAAGGATATACCTAAGCTCGACTACGCTGTATTGCTACACCAGAATGTATGTAAGTATTTTAGAGTCCTTCAAAGAAGATACCTCAAACACCTGGCTACAATTACCTAGGAGTCCAAATTAATTACATGAAAGTGATTTAGTATTGAATGCTAATTTTTTCAATTTAGATTCTTTTGTTATAACCTTAAAACTGATGAATACCTAAGCTCGACACGCTTTATTTGCCCTACACCAGAATGTAGAGTATTTAGAGTTCTCCAAAGAAGATACTCAAACACCTGCCTCTAAATTACCTAGGATCCAAATTATTACATGAAAGTGATTTAGTACGAATGCTAATTTTTTAAACTTAAGATTTCTGTTATAAACCTTAAAACGATATACCTAAGCTTCACTACGCTTTATTGCACCAGAATGTATTTATTTTAGAGTTCTTCAAAGCAGATTCACACACCTGCCTAAATTACCTAGGAGTCCAAAAAATTACATGAAAGTTATTTAGTAATGAATGCCTAATTTTTTCAACTTAGATTTCTTTGTTATAACACACCTTAAAACGATATACCTAAGCTCGACTACGATTTATTGCTACACAAGAATGTAAGTTATTTTAGAGTTCTTCAAAGAAGATACCTCAAACACCTGCCTAAATTACCTAGGAGTCCAAATTTAATTACATGAAAGTGATTTAGTATGAATGCCTAATTTTTTCAACTTTAGATTTCTTTGTTATATACCTTAAAACGTATACCTAAGCCTGACTACGCTTTATTGCTACATCCAAAATGTAAGTATTTTAGAATGTTCTTCAAGAAGATACCTCAAACACCCTCCTAAATTACTAGGAGTCCAAATTATTACAGGAAAGTGATTTAGTATAATGCTAATTTTTTCGCAACTTTAGATTTTCTTGTTATAACACTTAAAAGGATATACCTAAGCTCGACTATACTTTATTGTTACACCAAAATGTAAGTATTTTATAGTTTTTCAAAGAAGATAACTCAAAACATCCGCCTAAATTACCTAGAGTCCAAATTATTACATGAAAAGTGATTTAGTATGTGCTAATTTTTTCAACTTAGATTTCTTTGTTATAAAAATTAAAACGATATACCTAAACTCGACTACGCTTTATTGCTAATCCAGAATGTAAGTATTTTAGAGTTCTTCAAAATAGATACACCTCAAACACCTGCCTAAATACCTAGGAGTCCAAATTATTACATGAAAGTGATTACGTATGAATGCTAATTTTTTTCAACTTTAGGTTTCATTGTTATAACACTTAAAAACGATATATCTAAAGCTCGACTTAACCGCTTATTGCTACAACCAGAAAGTAAAGTATTTTAGAGTATTTCAAAAGAAGATACCTCAAACACCTGCCTAAATTCCTAGGAAGTCCAAATTATTACATGTAAGGATTTAGTATGATGCTAATTTTTTCAACTTTTAATTTCTTTGTTATTAACACTTAAAAGATTATACCTAAGCTCGACTACGCTTTTTGCTACAACAGAATTGTAAGGATTTTAGAGTTCTTCAAAGATGATAAGCCTCAAACACCTGCCTAAATTACCTAGAAGTCCAAAATTATTACATGAAAGTGGATTTTAGTATGAATGCTAATTTTTTCAACTTTTAGATTTCTTTGGTTATAAACAACTTAAAACGATATACCTAAGCTCGACAACGCTTTATTGCTACATCAGACCGAAATGTAAGTATTTTAGAGTTCTTCAAAGAAGATACCTCAAACACCTGCCTAAATTACCTAGGAGTCCAAATTATTACATGAAGTGATTTAGTATGAATGCTAAATTTTTTACAAACTTTAGATTCCTTTGTTATAACACTTTATAACGATATACCTAAGCTCGACTACGCTTTAAAACTACATCAGAATGTAAGTATCTTAGAGTTCTTCAAAGAAGATACCTCAACCACGTGCCTAAATTACGCAAGGAGTCCCCAATTATTACATGAAAAGTGAATTTAGTATGATGCTAATTTTTTTTCAACTTTAGATTCTTTGTTATAGACACTTAAAACATAATAGAACTCGACTACGCTTTATTGCTAATCCAGAATGTAAGTATTTTATAGTTCTTCAATAAGACGATACCTCAACACTCCTCAATTTACTAGGAGTCCCTCACAATTTTACATGAAAGTGATTAGTATGAGCTAATTTTTCAACTTAAGATTTCTTTGTTATCACCTCAAACGATATACATAAGCTCGACTACGCTTTATTGCTACCTCCAGAATGTAAGTATTTTAGAGTTCTTTAAAGAAGGACCTCAAACACCTGCCTAATTACCTAGGAGTCCAAATTATTGACATGAAAAGTGATTTAGTATGAATGCTAAATTTTTTAATTTAAATTCCTTTGTTATAACACTTAAAACGATATACCTAAGCTCGACTACGATTTATTGCTACACCAGAATGTAAGTATTTTAGAGTCTTCAAAGAAGATACCTCAAACAACCTGCCTAAATCCTAGGAGTCCAAATTAATAAATGAAAGTGATTTAATATGAATGAATAATTTTTTCAACTTTAGATTTCTTTGTTTATAACACTTAAAACGATATAATCTAAGCTCGACTACGCTTTATTGCTACACAGAATGTAAGTATTTTAAGAGTTCTTCACAGAAGATACCTCAACACACGCTGCTAAATACCTTACGGATCCAAATTATTACATGCAAAGTGAATTTTAGTAAGAATGCTAATTTTTTCAACTTAGATTTTCTTTGTTATGACACTTAAAATGATATACCCTAAGCTCGAGTACGCTTTATTGCTATACTCCAGAATGTAAGCTAAAAAAATTTTTATGAGTTCATTTTTTTTTTTTTTTTAAAAAGATATGAACTCAAACAGACCTGCCTAAATTAGTAGAGTTCAAATTATTACATTGAAATGATGTTAGTATGAATGCTAATTTTTTTCAACTTTAGATTTCTTTTTCTTTGTTATAAACAACTAAAAACGATATACCTAGTCGACTACGCTTTAATTATTTGTGCTACACCAAGATGTAAGTCTTTTAGAGTTCTTCAAAAGAAGATACCTCAAACACCTTGCTTAATTACCTAGGAGTCCAATTATTACATGAAAGTGATTTTAGTATGAATGCATTTTTCAATTGATTTCTTTGTTATAACATTAAAACGATATACCTAAGCCTGACTACGCTTTAT
>JABUQX010005419.1:12500-37146 GCA_015478945.1 Trachelipus rathkii | reverse complement strand
CTTCTATGATGTGAGCCCTATGTGAGTCCTCGACTGTTGGAAAAACCATCATTGATCTCAATTCACTTCCTTAACACGAAAATCTATCAATTCCTTTCATGCAATATCTTCTTATCTTTCTCCATACTGTCACCATTACCTCACATGTCTATTCATCTCCCACTCTCTGCGTGTGAAACTCTACAATAAATATCATTATATATATAATATATATATATATACTACTTATATAATATATATATATTATATATAATATATTATATAAGTATATTTAACTATATATATATATATAATATACTAATATATAAATTATATATATATCATATTACTATATAATATATATAATATATACTATACTATATATCTACGGTATAGTATTGTGAGAATGATTATAATAAATATATAATATATTCTATATATATACGATCTTATATATATAATATATTACTATATAATATATAGTATATATATATATATCAAAGGTCTAATATATATAATATATATTATATAATATATATATATATATTATATATATATATAGTATACTATATATATAATATAATATATACTAATATTATATATAATATATAATATATACTGTATATAAAGTTGATAACTTTTGAAATGTATACGCAGTATCGAATTATCGATTTTTTTCTGATACCATCTATAGAAAACAGCAAAAGCATACATACATCGATCAACATTAGGAAATTGTACTAAGCATACCCGCATAACTCGACACAACAATGATAGTCAGCTCACGTAGTATCGCCGAGCACTGCAGTCATCTAGAAGATAACTGCACATAACTGATATAATATACTTATTATACCTATTATATAATATATATATATATATATAATATATGATATTATACTATTACTATTATAGACAAATCAGTTTAAAAATTCTTCCAAGGGGGACTATATGGAAACAAAAATAGGATAGTTCTAGGGGTGAATGAATTTATTTATTGCTCAGCTGTCCATGGACGTTGATTCTAAAAATATTATAGGTAGACTCTACATTAGGTTTAGGTTAGGATATCTTGGGTTAGTAAAAGGTTAGGTTAGGTAGGTAGTAGGTAGGTAGGTAGGGTAGGTTAGGCTAAGTTTAGGTTACGTCTTCTGTGAATTTTTTTGAATCCGACTGTACAAAACTGAAGATTTAAAAAAAACTCACAAAAAATTATAAAAAAAATATATATAAAAATTTCATATTACCACACTAGAACATCCTTTTTCTGTCCACAGAGTCTTCCCCTGAATATATTCTCTGACAATCCACACGTCCTGTTCGCTGTCTCGATAACTTACTCTTACACTATAATATAATATATAAATATTATATATAATTATATATAAGTTATTTATATATATATACTAATAATATTATATAATATATATTATATATATATATATATATATAATATATATATAAATATATATATATATATATATATTATATATATATATATATAATATATATATATATATTATATAATATAATATATTATATATATATAATGAGTTCCAGCTTCGCAAAATGTCACAAGCCCTTAGAAGAAAGAAGACAATATTACTCTGAACCTCAATGAAGAGCTTTACTGAATACACATTACGAACGATCTGAAGAGCGCAAGATGAGTTGGAGGAGACATTAGATGTCGAAATATGCTAAGTGATAGATATAACCCACAGAGAATATACTCTCGAAATTCAGAAAGATGGGAGTAGACTCTGATGTGAAATTTCTGATTTAGATGACCGTCAACTTCCAGAGAAATTCCCCTTCCAAACAGAGATCTAGACACAGAGTACAGCGCATTTAGACCTACACGGACATTCATAGTTGATAAACTTCAATCAACGCAAAAGATGAACCCCGTATAGCGTCTAGGTAACCCCACAATAATTTGGTAATAGAAGGACAAGCTTTAAATGTATCAAAATCACAATACTCCGGTAATGTAAATTTCAAATTTAAAATTTACGTGTTTGCTTGATGAATGCTTGTATTCTGACTGAAAGCTCTAAATATACAAATCAATTTACTGATAAAGTAAGTGGTGGCAACTATAAAGCTGGGAATATAAAGAAAACAACAGTTTGTGAGATTAGGGCACTAATTGGTGTTCTAATTATTAGTGGCGCTAGGCAAGATAATCATGTTACAACGTCTGAAATGTGGCATGTACTGTATAGCTGTGTCCTCTATAGAAGTTCGTTTGCTTAGAAATGTTTCAACTTTCTTATCAGATGCTTACGATTTGATGATATGGAAATTCGTCGAGAACGAGTTCCGGACGACAAATTTGCTCCAATCAGAGAGTTATTTGCTAACTTTGTTACTAAATGTCAAGAAAATTACAACCTTGGCGAATTTATCACAGTCTATGAGCAGCTTCTTGGTTTTCGGGAAAGATGCTCATTTCGACAGTACATTGCAAATAAGCCGGACTAAATACGGAAACAACGATTTTATATGGCATGCGATGCAGAGTCAACACAACTTTTTTTAGTTCAACTGCATATTACCCTATCGTTGGATCCACACAATAACCTCCCAAAAGGACTAATACTGGAAAACATCTTACACAATGGAACTGTGAATCAATTATGAAGCCTAAGGACACGTACACAGATAACTTATTACTTCCTACCGTTCTTAGACTTCACTTCTTGAAAGATTATTACAATTCTGTGGCACCTGAGAAAGAAACCGCACGTTCCAGAAGTAATTAGTATTTTAGCTTAGATGTGAAAAATGGCTTGTAAATCTTTTTGACCATCGGTCAACTCGTTTCCTATGCAGCCAAGAAGAATAAAAACTTTTCAGATATTATTAACCAACATATGTGGAGAAACTAGGGCTACAAACACAAACCAGCAATAATTCACTTTACAACAAAAGCAAAAGGGAGTGGATACTTTGATCAAATGTGCGGAAACTTTCTCTGTAGCCAGAAAAACAAGAAGATGCCACTTGTGTGCTATTTTGTGACTAGATAATTACAGGATGGATTAATTGCACTATAATATACATCATAAACGACAGAAAAGGGGGAAACTCACCATGCAAGACGATTGTATATGATGAGTAGCATCATGAATTAATATCTCCTCATGCAAACAAGAGGCTAGAAGCAAAACCTCTTGCAAAAATGAAAATAAGATTGTTTTCAAACACGTTCAAGGTCAAACAAGAATCCTCAAAGAACAGACCAAACGACTGGAGATGTAGACATGTCCCTACAAGTAAAAAGTGTCAAGACCGATTCGCGCGCATTTGCAAACATTGTATGTTGTAAACACAATCACGGAGCAATGCTCGATTGCATTAACAATAAGGCGTCCATATATATACTATATATACTAATATTATAATATATATATTATATATATATATATAATATATATATTATTATATACTTATTATATATAACTATACTATTATATATATATATATATATATATATATATATATACTTCCTACCTGGCCACTCAATTGAGGCACACAAGGGCCGTAACTAACGCCGCAGGTAAGGGCATAATTGCGAAGAGCAACAACGCAACTAATAAATGAATATGAAAAATTATTGACGCGTATATAAATCTATATACTTATATATATATATATATATTATATATATAATCCTATATATTATATATATATGATATACTATATATACTATATTATATATATATATAATATCAACAACTATATACTATACAATAAATAATAACTAAAACTACTATCATAATACAACACATACATAACACATATCATATATTATACAATAATAATCCATATAATATACATTTGATCTAAAAATGGCCTTCTTGGAATGTAAACCATAGGGCTCATCTTCTGTTGTTGGTCTAGCCAAACATATAAAAAAAAGTATCCAAATAATTATCAACATTTTCGCAAACAATTTGATTTTTATCAAGTAGAAAATGATATATTTTTCTCTAACTCATCGAATCAACATCAAATCTTACGGGCTTGTATAGTCAGGCGAAATGCATTTTTTATTTATAATAAATTTCTACGATATATGAACAAGACAAGTTTTTAAGAAGTTTCACAAAAACACTTTTTTTCACAACTTGTTCAAAAGAAGACAAAATCCAAAACTAATTTCATATACAAGAACATTAATACTAGTCATAAGAAATGCTAGCCCTCCCCGAACACATATGCTCTGAAAATTCATCCAAATCGCATAATCAATAATAAATATCGATTTTCATTTCAAAATCAAAAAAGTGAGGTTTAGAAATTTACACACGCATGAGGCTCAAAAAACATCCAAAAAATCGAAATCCTCGTGACAAATTGATTAGAATAATGAGACCTATCTCACTGTTATATTTCCGAGTTTGAGTCCATTTCTCGAAAAAAAATCTTGAAGTTAATAGTAAACATTTAAACAGAGTTTTGAAAATTGAATATTCTGGACATAATCGTGGTGGCGTCACAGCCTAAGAGATGAATTTAAAATTATGCTGACAAAACCAAGTCTACAGTTCGGTGATTATACGGGCGTCAAAACTCGGATGAAATTCCGAATTCTCTATGTCCATTTTTATGTGGGTCGAAAATCTGGGGCTGTGCCTTAAAAAATAGTTAGCACAATCCCTGAACGAAATTTGTGGTTTTAATAACCCATACACAAGAACAGAGCCGAAAACTTGGAAAAACAAATAATGTATGGAGAAATATGCGAGGGAAATATTCAGAACTTCAGGCTCCTAAATAGAAAATTGTTCCAATGCAGAAATACATTCATTGTTCCTCATACATATTAATATATAATTCTTAATGCATTCTAATGCAAAAGATATAATGGCTCTTCAAAAATTATGACAAACTGGAAAAAGGTATATGTGTATTCAGTTCTAGTACAGCTCAGTGCCCAAGGAATAACAAATAACGAATGGATCACAAAAACACTAAAAATTGTGTCCAACTAGGTGGTCATTCAAGTATGATTCCTTTACCTAGCAATAAAAACAATTTATAAAAAAGTAGTTTCGCTAGTCATTCATATTACGTGATATTTATGAGTAAGAAGTCCAGTGAAAGAAACGAAGCCCTTGTTCTCAGGCATGACTTTAGCAACTTTTTTAGTTATTCTCTTCTCTTGTCGTTATCAACAGTAAAGTATGGGAAAGCATCATGTTGTCTCAAAAATATTGCAAATGTTCAAATACAGAATCTTCAGACAAGCAAACATACCTCTAATTGGACAACGCAAAATCCTAACATCTATGTGAGCTGACACAAATTTGAACGAGTAGTGAACGAGAAACTACCGGAGTTCAGCACATCATATGGAACTGGAAGCAAAAACCAATTACTTCAGACGGTCAAAATAACAGATTAACAACGTATTTCTGATAGCAGCTTTCTAACTCTCTACGCAGAACAAATTGAGGAACCATTAAATCCTATTACGAGTCTTAGAATAAGGACGTTCAATACTATCTCTTATTATAAATGAACAGAATAAAATGACTACGTTCATTAGCAAAAATGACACATGTTAATTTGGTCAGCTCATAAGTATTAGATTCCTGCCACAAACTGTACCAACATAGGTAAGTTGCCTTTCTGAACGAATCTGTATCTATCGACATTGCAAATTTTTAGAGACAATTGATGGCTAATCCAATACTTTACCTTTGAAACACAAGAAATAGAATAAACTCAAAAATTACTAACTCTCACATTGAGACAAGGCTTCGTATTCTTTTCATCTTGACTTCTTACTATAAATATCCACTTGAGATAAAGACGCGAGAAACATAATCTTGTTTAAATTGTTTTTTCTCGCTAGTTACAGAATCATACTTGAATGCACCAAACTAAGTTGGACACAATTTTTTAGGATTATTGTGCAGCATGAGTCCATTCGGTATTTGTTACCTCGCTAGGCACCAGCTGTCTAAGAACTGAAATAATACACATATACTTTCTATCAGTTTTCATAAACTCTTATTAAGCAAGAGCATCTATATCTTTTACAGAAAATCATTACTTAAAGTGGATATTCTATAAGAAGCTGCACAATGAATGTATTCTGCATTGGAACAATTTTCTATTTTAGAGCTGAAGTTCTGATAATTTTCACCATTTGATCTAAACCGTCTTTACTGATTTATTTGCTATTTTACCAGTTTCGGCACTGGTTCCTCCTTAATGTCTATATAAAAACCCCAAATATCATCTATTCGGCGGAGCGATGCACACTATTTCTAGGACACACAGCCACCAATTTTCCCCACATAAACACACTGGACATAAAAAATCAATACGGAAATTTTAGCCGATTTTGACCTCATACACAATGTTAGCTGTTTTGCCCTCTAAACTTTGTTTTTCTTTATAGCATTGTCTGTTTTCTGTGACCTTGTAGTATTCTTTCAGATATTCAATTTTTCCAAAACTCTTGTTTTTTGACCTTTTTCTGTATCTACAACTCTTCCAAAATTGGTCTTTTCTCGAAATGCTATCAAACTCCGAAATTATACATAGACCTAGGTCCTATACCTACCGACGATGGTTCAACAGAGAATTTTCGATTTTTTTGAGTTTTATGCTCAGCGTTCCAATTTCCAAACCCCATTTTTTTGGATTTTGCAAATGAAATAATTAGCTCCCTTATATAATTTTTTTCCTGTCTCGGCGCGAACGTGGCATCATGATTTCAGACGGCAATATGTCTAATCGGGGAAGGCACAATTTTCTACTTAGATAATTCTTTGTATATGACAATAGTTTTGATTTGTTCTTGGAACTAGGGTTGAAAAAAAACCATGTTTTTGGAAAATTTATATAAAAATTTTCTTTGAGTATACAAAAAAATTATTAAGTAAAAAAACATCTCGCCTGACTATACAAGTCCTGAAAATTTGACGGTAAGATTTAAGAACTATTCAAATTTCCACTTTGAAAAAAATTCAAATGTTGAAAAGGTGAAATATTTGGATACTTTTTTTCTATACTTCTGTACCCGATCACATCAAATTGTCAGGCTTGCTTTAGTTGGAGCGAATGCATTTTTTAACTAATATATATACTATATATATATATATATATATATATATCATATATATATATATATATATATTATATTATATTATATATATATATATTATATTCTACTATATATATGTATATATAAATATATACTATTATATATATATATAACTATACTATACTATAATATATTATATATTATATAAATTATATATATGTTGTGTAAATTATGTATTTTATTATTATTTCATTATTATATTCGTTTGAAAGCTCTTCGCAATTATGGGCCCCTATACCTGACGGGGCCGTAGTATCGCCATTGTGTGTAAAACTTCCAATGAGGGAGGCGGCGGTAGAAGTAAATATATACCATATCTATATACTTATATAGTATATATATATATATATATATACTATATAGTAATATATATTATCATATAAATATATATATATATAATATATTATTATATACCGCTATAATCATATAATATCAATGAACTTATTGTTAGGATTTGCAAATCGGAGCACTGATCCGTGAGTAGTGTTGCAAATCACACACAATTGTTCATTGCAAACCATGCGCAGCGAGAATCGGGTCATGACACTTATTTATCCTGATAGTGCATTTATCACATACTGACCAGTTGTTTTGGCTCTGTCTCTTGAGGATTGTTTTTCCTTGACACTGGTTGGAATACAATCTTCATTTCATGTTGCAGTTTTGATTCTATAGCCTCTTGATTGAGCCATGAGGAGACATTTCAATCATATAGCTAACTCATCCAATACAATCCTCTATGATGGGTTTGAGTTTTCCCCCTTCTTCGGGTTCGGTTCATGATTGGTATATGATATACTGAATTTACATCAATACTGTAGTTTATCAGTCCACCAAAAACTCACACACCAATGCCATCTTTGTTTTTCTGCTTACCAGAAGAAAATTTCCACGCACATCGTTGATCAAATGAACCACGTCCCTTTTTGTGTTGTAAACAGTGAATTATTTCTGGATTTGTGTTTTTAGGCCCATATGGTTTGCCGCCATATGTCTGTTAAACTTAACCTATTTGAAACGTTTTCATTCTTCTTGTCATAGGAAACGACGTTTGACCGTAATGGTCAAAAGAACAAGCAGCCAATCTTCACTATCTCTATTTTTCTTTTCACTATCAAACTTTCTTTTCACTTTCCATCAGTGTACCACAAATGTGTAATATCTTTTTTCAAGAAGTGAAGATCTAAGAAGGTAGAAGTAAATCAAGTTACTCTGTGGTTACGTTCATATGACTTCCATACAGATAGGTTCGGTTCATTGTGAATGTGCTCTCCAGATATTAATCCTTTTGAGGTTTCATGCTGTGCGGAACCAATGGGCTATGCCATGACTAAAAATTTTGGTTACCGCCATCGCCATGCATAACAATCTTTATTTCCGATATTTAGCGGCTTATTGCACTGTACTGTCGAAATGAGCATCTTCCCCGAAAACCAAGAAGCTGCTCATCGACGATGGTGATAAATTCGCCAGGGTTGTAATTTTCTTGACATTTAGTAACAAACAAGTTTAGCAATACTCTCTAGATTGAAGCAAATATTTGTCTCCGCACTCGTTATCGACGAATTTCCATATCAATCAAATCGTAGCAGTATGAATAAGAAGTTGAAAACAATTTCTAAGCAAACGAATTCCATAGAGGACACAGCTCACAGTTACTGCACATTTCCAGACGCTAGTGTAACATGATTTATCTTGCTGCAGCCAAAATATTAAGACACCAAATTAGTGCCCTAATCTCACAAACTGTTGTTTTCCTTATATTCCAGCTTTATAGTTGCCACTTACTTTATCAGTAAATTGATTAGTTATATTTAACTTCAAGAATAAAAGCATCATCAAGCATAACATCAAAAACTTTCTAAAATTGAATTTACATTACGAGACTTGGGTGGGTTTTGATCACCTAGTGACAGCTTGATCTTCTAATTACACTATTTGGTGGGTGTTACCAGCATACGTTCCATCTTTGCTGACCATGAAGGTTATCAAACATTAGAATAATTCGTGTACAGGTCTAATGCTGCGTGTTATGCTCTTCTAACTCTTTGAGAAGGGGATCTCTTTGAAGTCTGAAAAGATTCATCTAAATCAGAAATTTTTCCTCCAAGAGTCACTCATTCTTCTGTGAAATTGAGGAGTATGTTCTACTGTGGTCCCAAAAGCCGCAGCACACTACTTCTATAATATCATACTGTATTTTCGACTTCCTCAATCGATCCTCCTCAAATCCTCATCTTCACTCTTCCAGATCCTTCTGAATGTTGGTATTCCCAATAACCAGACCTTCTTCATCTAAGTTTGTGAGACTAGATATTTTCTCTTACTAAGCGGTCTTAGATTTGGAACTGAACTCATTATATATATAAATATATATATCATATATCATATATATATATATATGATATATATATATATATATATATTATTATATATATATATACTATATATACTAATATATATATAATATATTATATATATATATATATATATATATATATATATATACTATATACTATTATATATATATATCATTACTATATATATATATACATATATATAGAGGTAAGAAGTTAAAGTTAACGTGGACACGGAACAGGACGTTGGATTTCAAATATTCTCTCACAGGAAACTCTGTGAGACCAAAAAAGATGTTCTAGGGTGAAATGAAATTAAACGAATTACTTAATAACTTTTTTATAATTTTGTTGTGTTTTTTTTTAAATCTCTATCTGTCTTTATTGACGTCGGATTCAAAAAAAATTTCCCAGAAAGACGTAACCCAACCTTACACCTAACCTACCTACCTACACCACTTACGCTACACCTAACTTAACCTATACCTTAACTGACAGATATCCTAACCTTAGAACCTCAATGTAGAGATCAACCATGAAAATTTTAAATTAGCGACGTCCATATACTGAGATAAAATAAATTCCATTTCACCCTAGAAACATCTATTTATGTTCCATAGAGTCCCCCTGTGGAAGAATTTTTAACACTATTATACTATATACTATAATACTATATATATATATATTAATATCTATATATATAATATACATTATATATATATATATATAACATTAACTGGGGCAGTATATAGATATCACTGCATCCGGCATACGTAGTCGGATGAACATCTTGCATCCGGCTTACTCGGCTATCGCTTTAACATTTCCTAAGATGTACTCTGACTAATCGTAATGCTATTTGGCTTTATTCCGTATAGGAGATATTTCGAAAAAAAATCGATAATCGCTACCTCGATACATTTTTCCAAAAAGTTTTTCAAATCTGTATAAGATAAACAACCCACAAGTATCAGTATTATACCACTTATTATTATAATTATATCTGGTATTATATATATATACGCTATATAAATACTATATATATAATTATATTAATCGTAGTATATTATTTATCATACTCTACCTTTTCATAATCCTAGGACATTCTAAATAAGCATATCCTTGTATAGTTATATAATAAATATATAAATATATATCATATATACTATAATATACTATAATATATAACCTATAAAATATAATTATATATTATACTAATTATATTAGAATATATATAAATATATAGATCATACTTATTATATATATATATATTACTATATATTATATATTATAACTATACTAATATATATTTTTATATACTATATAATATATAATTATTTATACTATTATATATACGTACTATATATATATAAGCATATATATTTATATTAATCATTATTGTAGCATTTGTCAATGCCAGAGTGGGAGAGGAAAAGACGTTCGGTACCCCGGCCATAGTGGACTAGTTGTAGTGAGAAGCTATCGTGAAGACTTTTGGCATGACGAAGATTGATAGATTTCCGAACATGTCGGGGAACTGAAGTTAATGAATCGTTTCTGCTTACCGATAATTCATAGTAGGCATCACACATTTGTAGATGGACAATATCTACAAGAATTCGCACTCAGAGAACCTATTAGAGTAGACTAATAAAATCAATCGTTCCTGATAGTATGCGCTAACTAAGAATGTGAAAAGTCAAGCTGACAGAGCAAGCAACGGATAGATCTGGTCCATCTATTTAGAATCTAACTTCATCTATATGCGTGAGGATCCTGAAGGTGCAAGGACACGACAAGTGCTCAGAATAAAGCACAAGAGAAATGTGATTCAAATGGCAGTGTCACTGACGAGCGTGTGACAAAAAAGGCACCGTATATTGAATCTAACTCTCGAATCCCACTTAGATACATATTAGCGATAACAGGAGGTCGAGAGCTAGCAACTAGATGGGGGTAGAAACAATTAGAAATAAAAGGGCAGCAGAGGAAGAGCCTGCGCGGTAAATGGATATATGCGTTATGGAGAAAAACTGCAGCGGAAAAGACATCAAGAGGCGTGGTATGAACGAATGTGAAGTAGCAAAATAAGAGGAAAGTCCGCGAACGTATTCTTATCGAGAAGCGTGGGTCTTGAAGAAATAATGATGAACTAACAGACATAAGGGACCCTCCTTGATCTAGTAATATGGAGGTAATGTCAAATACGAAAACAGAGGATGCGATGTAGAAAGCATAAGCATGTACAAAGCAAAATGCTAGCATCAAGCACTGTAGAGGTTGGAAGGTTATGTGTAGACTGATAGATAGAGTGGCTAACAGAAATGGTAGCAGGGATTTTATAGCATGACATAAAACACTTATTCCGGCTATAGGAGTAATCAAAGAGAAAAGTGTGAGTATCAAGGAATATCAGGTGTCATATTGCGAGGTCTGAGGATTCAACAGACAAAGAGAAAACGGTCAGTAATTCAAGGAATTCTAAATAGTGACATGAGAGGTGACCGGGATGGGAGAGAGATCGAGTGATTAGTGAAGGAGGGAGAGGATGAAGTGGGGAGCAGCCATCACTCATGGAGGAGTGGACGGCTGACCTGCTAGAGAATATACAAATGGTACGCACATGTAGTTCGTTATACGCCTCTGGACTTAGAATACCACTAGCATAGAACTACCAATAAGAGGGAGAATGAGAGAACATGAAAGAACTAATTCTGAAATGGTTCAAATGGTGTTCGGCCGACGAAGGACGCCGAAGAAGTACCAGAGGTTGGTCTTGGGAAAGAATCAATCATAGTCCAAATAGAATAAGGAAAACAAGATATAGGGGTTGCTAACAACCTACAGCGTAAGCATTCTTGTCTGGAACACTTGCATAAAAAGATATCTAGAGAAAAACACTGAGAATCGCTGGTAGATAGAGCCCAGACTGGCGAGAAGAGCAGCAGCGGATACTAGACAATACACGCAGCACCGACGATCTCTTGTCGCCCCCTTGATAATTACGTTAAGGAAAGGATATGGGAATATAATAAACGAGTCATAATGTAAGCTTTCATGTTTCTATAGAAACAGCTTTTGAATTCAGTGCCAGGAAGGACTTATGGAGCTCAGTGCTGAGAGGCAATGAGATATGAATCAGTTGATAAAAGTATTAAGGAGCCCCTGGGACCTGAATGGCATATCCTAAAAATCACAACTTAATGTAAATGTAAAGAAGCAGTGAATGGTTTTACGGCGTCGAGAAAACTGCGATGATCCAACAGGGAAGCGTTCGCCCTGTCACCAATTATTGTTTTGTAGACATAATCTGGATGTAGTATACACAAAAAGGTTAGAGAGGATATTAGATTAGGAAATTGATATTTAGCAATGCCAGCAGGATGAAGACGTTTTGCATGCTGGCAGGAAGAGAGAAGCATATGCTGATTGTCGACGGTTGGTAACATGTTTTGCTAATCAGGACCCTTAGACTGACGCCGGTTCTTACTATGAAACGACATAAAGGACATGCTCTCTGTTTGTTAGTAGGGGAGAGCTAGAGGTAGATGTGGAAGGCGACTGATTATAGATGGTAGTGGAAAAGTGCAAATACCCTTGAGTGAGCTATTTGATAACGAGGAGGAGGAAACACCTGATTCAGGAGCTCAAGTATGTAATAGTCAGTTATGGAAGTGTCAAGAGCACCCCGGCTACCCATACTGGTAAGTAGACACAAGTCGAGTCATGAGGGTAACAAGGGTGATTACGACCGAGATGTCTAACAGCCGATTTTCTAATCTATATTGGGGCAGAAACATGGAGTGTCACCCAAGACAGAGCGTAATAGTAGAATACAGTCGTCCTGAGATTGTAGGTTTTATCAGAGTGATAGTGGAAAGACTAGAGGAGAAGACCAAGAAACAAAAATAAACGGGAGAGAGTTTTGGAGTCGAAGGCATTATTAAATAAGGATGGAGCGAGCAAGATTGAGATGGTGGGCACCTGGGAGGAGAATGCAGAGGAGGACGTGGCCATGAGGAGATTGGGTCGGAGAGACAATAGGGGTGAGAATGACATGGATGCCGCTCTCTCGGAGAAGCAGAAGAGAGAGTCTGGAGATATAGAGGCAATATGGAAGAAGAGCTTCTGGCCCCTTTGAAGCGGTATTGACCTTGGCCTGGGAGCTGTTGTAAATCTAGTAAAATTATCACTATTATATATTACTATATATATTATATCACATATATATTTTAAATTATACTTATTATCATTATATATATATATATATATATTAATGCTATATTTACTACTATATTATATATACATATTATAATTATACGTGAATATCATATATACATCATTACTTAAGTGAACCTCACGTATACCTCACGACCAATAGTCATATACTGCCATAACTAATACGTTAATACTATATACATATATAATAATCAAATAGTATATATAAATATATATATATATACTATATATTATATATTATATATAATATATTATCAATCTTTATTATTTAGAGTATTGATATCTCACGTACGACTAAGCCAACTCTATTCATCATCACCTATATCTGCGGCTTCTTATATATATATCATTATTATATATAATTTTGAACTCGACATCTGTTTCATATTGAGCTTTGCTGCACTACTCTTCTAGCATTGATTTAAAAAGAAAAGTTACCCGCCCTTAATAATGCAGCCCTATATCAGTATGTCAGCACACTTCTGAACCGATTTCAAAGGGTTTTTCAGAATATGTTGATCAGGTAGTTTCTCAATGTGGATATTGCAATTAAAACTAAACTCAGCCTGTATTTAGCTTCTGTACGTCAAATCCACGATTAAGTTACAGTGGCATCAATTCGCATTAACCATACACTTCAATAACTACCTCACAATGACGAAAGCCGAGTCAAGAAAATGCTGGTGACATTCTATAAAGGCCCTCCAAAAAATATTAGCCAAATAGCATGACTGATTATGCAGCTTATCTGAAAGTACTGCCGATACTTTTTTTGATTAATTGAATATATCAACTGGCCACAATACAAGCGAATACGATCAACGTCACTGACATTACTCTTCTCTATCAAGCTACCGTACTAACTATCGTGCAAGAAGCTTACTTCGCTTATGTCTGCTAGCGTACTGACTCCGTCTATTCCTTGGTGTTTTGCGCGATTTTTATTTTCATTTGTTTAAATACAGCACCCTAACTCCCTAAATGATCGGCATAAAGCACTATGATTATTAGATACGTTTTGATATGGTCTTAAAACAGAAACACTAAGTGTGGATGAGAAAAAATCAGGTTCCTAATCTTTTTAGTTATCTCATCTCATACTTTTAATACGTAATCAAAGTTAGTATATTATATTAATACTATATATCATATATATATACTATTATATACATAATATTATACTTATATATATATATATATACCATATATATATATATATATATATATCATTATTATTACTATATATATCATCAGTAGTATATCATTATAATACTATATATATATCTATAATCTATATATTATATATATATAATATTATTTTTATATTATATATATATAGTTATATATATATACTTAGTATATATATATATATATATATATATATATACTAGTATACTAGTACTCCATAACTATATATATACTACACTATATATTATACAAATATATATTATAACGCTTATAATTCTATAACTCTTGTTTTAAGTCATCCAGAATACATGTATCCCGCGATATATGTATCTGGTTCTATCGGGTATCGCCAAAGAAGCGCTTTTAGCACACGAGTATCGCGTGGTATAAGGTTATCGCTAAAGTAATTTTTGCGATATCGATTGGTATCGTATCGCTTAAGCACAAATTTATGTAATCCGATGCCAGCACTGTATATAATAATATAATATATACTATATATATGATTATATATATATAATATATATATTATTATACTATATATATATATATATATATATATATATATTCAATATATATATCTTATATATATATATTTATTATATATATACGTGTATATATATATAGATTATATATATTATACTATTTACTAAGTATATATAATATATTATACTATTTAATCTGTATATATATACTATATATTATTATATAGTACTATATATATATACTATCTATATATATTATATATATTATATTATAATACTATATACTATATATATTATATAATATTATTAATATACACCTTTATTATATATATATATATATATATTCGTTATATATATATACAAATACCTCTATAATATATATATATAATATATTATATATATATACTTATAATTATATATACTATATATATATGTATATATATATATATTTTATATCATGTTGAATGGAGAAGTTAACCGCATCATATCTCGAAAACTGAATATAGGTAAAAGAAATGAGTAACATATGGAATCAGGTATTGAAAATTCTGTTATGGAAAGTGAAAAAAAAAAAATTATTTTTTTTTCATTTTTTTTATAGTCTCCAATACTCGATAGTCACAAAGAACACTAATATAATTTTGTTTTATATCTTAAAAAATGAACTTGAACAAAAAAAAATGATTTTTTTATTGAACTAAAAGAAGATACCCAGGGGCTAAACCGAACAAGACTGCAAAGCAGCGGGTCTCTCGGCCTCCTGGGGCACGACGGGGTAGGACTATTTCCCCCGTCGCACGAGCCGCGCACTATTAAAAATAATTTGCATACTCGCTTGATTCAATATTTATTGTAATAAAAACCGAATTTTTGTCTTATCTTTTTCTCTCACTAACAAATTATTCACACGCTCGCATTTCCATACATATGTGTATATGTTGATTCTCATCCTGTCCTACTCCGTAGTTTTTGGAGTATTAGAAAAATAAAAAAACCTAAGTAAAATTTTATTCATTTTCATAGAGAAAATAATTGGAGTTTAAGTATATACTGTTCAATTAGTTTTCTCACCCATCTTAGATTTCGAGATATGATGCGGGTACCTTCTTTAGTTTGGCCTAGTAGTACTATCATAAATATATAATTAAGTATATTGGTGTATATATATTATATATATATATATATATCTATATATATACTATACTATATTAATAGTATATATATATATTACTTTAATATTATTGTTTATAACCTAGTATATATATTTACTATATAATTAACTATATTGCAGGGGCACTTGGAATATTGAATATCTTTTCTTTATCCTTCAAGGAAAAGGATTCTCGGATTTTCACGGGAGTAGAGAGAGAGAGAGAGAGTCCCCATCTCTCTGCTATTTCTAAAGAGACAAAGGAAGAAAAATAATTATTATATATATCTATATAATAATAATATATATAATAACGTATTTATATTATATATATACTATTATATATAATTTATAATATATAGATTATATATTATTATATATATATACTATATGATATAATAGATAGTATATATATAATATATAACGAAAGATAACACATGTATACTTTGGCGTAAAATAGTTTCCTTTTACTATATATTTTTTTATAGTATAAGTATTGTGTTATTGGAAAACTCAAATGCAAAGAGATTACAATCATTGCAAACTATCGCCATTTTCAATAATTTACTCAAACGTAGAAACCATCAAATGAAAAACATGCTTCTTTATATAGAATAAAACCATTCAAATTAAGTGATTCTTATCTCAGAAAAAGACTTTAATATCGTTTTCAAACGCCCGAACTTATATTGTTCATAATATATCATAACTACATTGGTTACCGAGAACACTCTCCCCCTCACCCCTCAACTGACAATGAATGGGGATTATGCTCTTAGATATATCGAGTATTTTTATATAATATCGATTAAAACAGTAATATCGCTGTAATCGATTATTATTGTATAATATTTACTATGTGTAAAGCTAAAATTGCCGAATTCTTAGTGTTCTAATAGAACTCGTAGAGGAAGGAGGTTTATAGAGAAAAAATGTTTCCAATATTATCTCATGTTCGAGCACTCTCTTTGGGCTGATTTATACTTATATGTCACCCCCAATTTTCTTCATATATCGCCTAAAACTGTTAGGCTTTGTCTTGAGATTCGTCTGCAGTCCAATCACATTCTTCTTCGCTTTATCTCCATATGCTAACGCAACCAACTTATACTTGGCATGCGACAGGATATAGAAATTCGAGTTATCTTTGATGAATATTTAAAGAGAGTTGAGCGTGTATTTTTTTGACCAGTAATTATCAAGAAACTATTTTTTAAAAGATATATTGGTTCGTTTACTACAAGTAATATTACCATAATCATGCAATAGGGGGAATGATAAGATATTATATGAATATTTAAAAGAGCAAAAAGCATGGCAACTAATTATTTTATAAAATTTCTTAAAATTTGCCCAGGTCTACTGCGAATATGATAACCAGGTAGAAATGTTTTACAGCTACCCGTTTCAGCAGTTTAAAAGGTTATCGAAATATAACACAGAAATTTGTATATTTGTATGAATCCTATGATCAAATGTATGATCAATGTATTACGAAATCGAAAAAGCAAAAAAAGAAATAGATAAGAATGAGTGTTGAATTTTGATTAGTACCGACAATAGCAGGCTCAACTATTAAAACAAAATGTTTTTTTGTTAAGTAAATAGTCGAAGAAGGTTGAACTGTGAACAGCGGGCCAAACCGTGGGATATACAAACAAGATTCTATATAAATAAAAAAATGTGGACATATGAAATTTTTTTTACAAAGTTGTAAAATTATTATAATCGGATGAGTAATATTAACAAGTTATATGGCATCAATTATTTGAATTTTTCTTTTTTTTTGTTTTTGGCAACTAAAAAAAAGAAAAATTGCAATACTTTTACTTATACGATTGAAATTACCAACTTTCAGGTCATGTTATATATTGGAAAGGGGTACAGCATATTGTGTTAAGTTATGTTTTGCCGTTACATATTTGCCGCCTGTCATGCGGAAAACTGTATAAATTTAATAGAGTGTTTCCCCGCGGTAGTAGCAGCAAACCATTTGATTACAGGAACATTTATCTAAATGAAATATGTGTATATCTATAAAGGCCATAAAAGGTTTCATTCCTATCAATGAAATAATAAAAATGTTGCCTGATCTCAAGTGATCATTAAAAAAAAATCTTCTTCTGGAACTATAATTTAAAACCATTGAAAACCTAATTCATCATATTTTAATCAGTTTGAAGATTTTTCAGGCATATATAATTGGGGCAATGTACATTTGTTTTTAGACAGAAAATTTTTGTGAATGGCCAACAGATTTGCATCCGACTTTGTCATGTGGACTTTCAAAGGTTTCAAAATTTCTCGGGCGATCAGCGCGCAAAACTGTTGGGCATACAAAATATAAATCTGAAAATAAAATATTTTATCTGTTAAGACGGTACATAAGATTGTGCTAAGTTTCTTGCAATCGACATAAAATTAAAAACGGTCGACACACCAAATTTTTTATTTTTTGTTCAATCAATATCGAAACTTTCAGGTCACTATACTTACTAGGCAAGTTCAACATTTTTTTTCGTTTAGATATACTGGTTCTTAAAAATCTCAAGAGGTTGCCGCTGAGTATGGGATAGATTTGAACAATTTGGACTATTCTTCCCATGCACAGAGGGCAATGTTATTCTCCATACAAACAAATTTATTAAAACAAAAATTTTGCTTTCTTCCAAGCTTCATACGGTTGCTGCCGAAAGTTTCGTGCTTGATAACCAAATAATAAAAAAGTTTATCGTGATTTTTCATTTGATGTACTTGCAATATATGAACACCCCCCGTAATATTCCCCTGTAGATATTGTGAATAACAACATTTTTTGGATATTTGAAATACCCACCCATTGGAAAACATTTCAATTTGTACTACTAGAAAGTGTTTAAAATCCTAAAAGATCATGGAATTGATGAAACTACCTCAAACAGTTATGCAGAACCCTACGTGTCAATGTCCCCTTACATTCAAATTTATTTTTTATCACATATTTGTTTTTATTGAGATTATCAATAATATAGAATTACGGTATTATATTTATAATATCATATATAATATATACTATATATAATATATCTATATAATACTATATATATATATATCTATTAATATATTTTATATATAATATATTTTTTTTATTTAAAATCACATAATCCCGCACAGAGTGATGGTGGCCGTTTGGTTGATTGATTAAGGGATTTAATCTCATCAACAGCTATTCATGAAAATTGCTTATGATCAGAACTGGAGTTTTTCAAAGCCCTCTTGGCTCAACCAGCTAATTGAAGAGACAAGATCTTCATAATCGACCTACACACGATGACATTTGAGATTTGAGCTGTCACACGCACAGGCTTGTCCCCAACCAATTTTCCGCGGTCTAGATATAAAGTTTCAAAAACTTTTGTTTCTTTTTAAAATCTCATTCAAAATTATTAAACAGAAACAAGCAACGATGCTGACGCATCTTATTTCTCTTAAACGGAGCAAGCTTTTCCATTGAGCACGGGCTACGCCCGTGCATTTTTTGTTTTGCCTCACTCCGCTCGCTACGCTCGCGCATTGGCATGGGCCGAATGGGATGGCATGGCTATGGGCATTGGCATGTGCATTGGTTCGAAGTTGGCTATGAGCGAGGGCCAACGCCCTCGCTTGGCGATGGAGTGCTTTTTCATTATTATTATTTTTTTTTATTATTATTATTATTTTTCACAACTTGATCACAAACAGGGAGATGTTTTTGGCAAGTTTAAATAATAGGTAATAAGATGTTGCCAAAAATTGTTGGCTCCGTGCCACTTCACGATTTTTCTTAAACGATTTATTAAAATTATATAAATTCAAAATAGTGTGAAGTGTGGACGAACCATTCCAACATATTTTTTACTAAGTTATTCTAAACCAAAACTTTGCAATTATAAATACCACTTCTTCTGAAACAGCAATTCTATAATGCCATAGATGTGCTGCCTCTGCAGAATTTATTTGTTTACTTTACAATCACTCCAAGATCTTTCTCATTCCTTCCCCAGTCTTTCTCTGATGTTTTTCTGATTTTTCGACTTCCTTCTGGTTTTCTGCATCTTTAATCATATATATTATATATTATATATATATATATCTTATATATTATATATATATTATTATTATTATATATATATATATCTATATATATATTATATATATATATATATATATACTATTATATATATTATATATATATATATATAATATTAGTCATATATCAATTTATTAGCCTAGCTTTTTAATTTTTGAAAACTCAGGAATTAAATTTTTTTCGTTATTTGTGTTACTATTCTATATAAAAAAAATCTATGATATTATATTAAAAATTCATATATTATATATATATATTATTATACCTATTAATATATTAATATACTATATATATTATTTATATTATAATATATATATAGTTATCTCTATAATATATATATATATTTTATATATTATTATATTATATTATTATATTAAATTATAAGTAAAATAATAATAATCTATAGTACTGATGTATATATCATATATTATATACATATAATATTATAATATATATATTTTATCATAATATAATATATGATATATATAGTATATATATTATATATATATATATATATGTTATAATACTATATATATATACTAATTATATATATATATATAGTTTATTATTAATTATATATGATAATTATATTATATTATAGATAGATAGATAATTATATATCATTATAATTGTTTATGGTTGATGGAACAATTTCTTCGTTTTTGCTGGTCAATGCACTGTTTCCTGGATACTGTTTTATTTTCTACTTTTCCTACTTTTTATAACTACCTCCAATTGCCCTTCTAGCTCTTTTTATTGTTATACCGCCCATGACTCAACTCTCCATTCTTTCAGCCATTTTAATTTTGTTGTTTCTTTATATCTAGAATTGTTTCTCATCCTCAACTTCCCAATTCAATTTTTGGCGGATCTGGATATGATTTCCAGGCAAAATACTTTCAAAATAGCCGCCTTCACATTTTAAAAACTCGAACTTCTGCACATTTCCCTCTCAAAAACATCACCCAACTTTCTTATCTCCTCTCCGACGCCTTACCGTCTCACCTGTTTACAACATAAACATCTTGGTCCCAACATAAAGAAAACATTCTTCTGGAAACCTCATAACACAAAGATTGCAAAGGGGGATTCAATGAAAATAGCGGAATGGTTTAGTTTGCGAGAGTTCGTTTCTTTAGGGAAGTTGCTCTAGCTGAATAAGGGTCTTATAAGACCTTATACATTATTGTTAACACATTGCCTTGGTGAAAGGGCTGAATCTTTCTCTTTTCTACCGGTATTAAGCTGAGACTGCCCCCGTGAGTTGACCTTTAGTCCAATATAGCATACATTACAACAGCGAAGTTCAATAGACATCTCGGTATCCCATCCATCGTCACGTTGTTCTGGGGAATAATATATTACAAACAAGCACACATACACATACACACACGCACACACACACACACACACACATATATATATATATATATATATATATATATATATATATATATATATATATATATATATATATATATATATATATATATATATATATACATATATATATATATATATATAATCCTATTAAAGTGGATTAAACAATAACAGGAGGTACAGGCTATAATTGCACCAATTGTTTACGATATCAAAGTTGCAATTATCTCTAAAGAGGATCATGTGTGCTCATTTCGTCCTCACGACCTAATTAAGTAATAATGCTTTTAATTAAAGTTATATGTATATAAATAAATATATATATATATATATATATATATATATATATATATATATATATATATTTTATAATTTTTATATATATATATATATATATATATATATATATATATTTATATATTATAATATATATATATATATATATATATATATATATATATATATATATATATACATACACATATATATAGAGATATATAAATAAATAGAGCAATATAATTTATATATATATATATATATATATA
The DNA here is from genome assembly GCA_015478945.1 of Trachelipus rathkii. NCBI lineage: Eukaryota > Metazoa > Arthropoda > Malacostraca > Isopoda > Trachelipodidae > Trachelipus > Trachelipus rathkii. The sequence continues at coordinate 14,586 of JABUQX010005419.1, read as the reverse complement.
TATATATATATATATAGTCCCTAAGTTGAATAATAATATTTTTGTATATATTCCTCATAAAAATATCACTCGTTTTTGCTACATAAAGGATCAAATGCTAAGAAGTATCTATAACCCTCTTTTATGTAAATATTTATGTAAGCAAATGTAAGGCAGAAAAACACTGTAGTACTTAAAGGCATTCATTCTTCCTAAAGTTCCTCAAGTTAAAGAGATTATTTAGCCCAAGGCAAGGACAGTAAAAAAAACTGGAAGAGTAACTTTTTTTTTTCTTTATGTCGATTCTACGATCAATGTCGATTCTGTAAAGTCTCCTCAGGAAACGATCGCTCATTCTCTCCAGTCTTCGTCTCGAACTCGAGTCGTATTATTTAGCCACGCTTTACCTACTGATTCTCCGCCACCTTATAACCCACGCTTTGTCATTCATTGCCTGATTGAAGAAAATCTATACTCGAATGAAAAGAGATTCTGTCCCGTTATTTTTAATAAACGTTTAAAAGAATAGGGCATCAGGGCTAGCAACCCGGCCCTTTACTCTTTTGCTTGAATAACTCCTGGACCAGCATTGGAAACTTTTGCGCCTAGAAACACGATCTTCAGGAGAGCTCTGGGAGAACGATTTTAGAGGCCAAATGGAAAAAGATGCTAGTTCCATTGAAAGGGTGAAAATCATACCTATGTATATAACTCAATGATTATCATCGAAAACCATTGCGCCGAGAAAGAGTTTTCTTTAGTGCTCCAGGATCAAGAGTTTCGAGGCCAAAGGAAAGAAGTTGCTGGACCAAATGACAGGGCGAAAGTCCTACCTGGAAGATGGTGTAGAAGAGAATGTAGAATGGAGTTTAAAAGAATCTGATTTTATTTACCAATATTTTATAATTGGTAACTTTTATCCCTTATTAATGAGACATCATTCGGGGAATTTATTTCCAGTTCTAAAGAGAGGAAAAAAAAACCAGCTGTTAACTAGTTGGTAGAGATAATTTTTAACCAAATTCAATCTATATAGTTTCATTGAAGACAGAATCTTTATTATTGGTGAAATCCTTTTGAGAACATCCTTTGCCTTAAAAAAAAAACATCATTTAGCGTCATTTCAAAACATCTTCAGCCAGTCTTATGGGCAATATCGCAAATGACGAAAATCAAAAAGCTTCTGCATTATCTCTCGGCCATAACACGCCTATAAGTTTTATAGGCCCAATTGGTAATTAGACAAAGGCATTAGTAAATGGACCCAATCTTATCACCATCATCGTAAGCCTACTTACTTATCTTCCTGTACTTTAAGATTCCTCACATTCAACATCGCAAATAACTTCAGATTTTTCTTCAGCCTGCACCTTCATATGAAGTTCCTTTAAAGTTTAAACGAAACTAAATATATATAGTTTTTTTATTATTTTTAATTTACTATACATATATATATATATATATATATATATATATATATATATATATATAAATATATATATATATATATATATATATATATATATATATATATATATATATATATAAATATACATATATATATATATAAATATATATATATATATATATATATATATATATATATATATATATATATATATATATATATATATATATATATATATATATATATATATATATATATATATATATAAAATATATATATATATATATATATATATATATATATATATATATATATATGTATATATATATATATATATATATATATATATATATATAATATATATATATATATATATAATTATTTGTATGATATATAATAATATATATATATATAATAATATAAAAAATAATAATAGTTATAATCAAATATATCTATGTATAATGAAATATCTAAATTTAAGTCATTTAAATGACTATATATATATATATATATATATATATATACATAATAATAATAATAATAATAATAAGAATAATAATATATAGATATATAAATATATATAAATATATATTATTTATATAGTATATATATATATATATATATATATATATATATATATATATATATATATATATATATATATATATATATATATATATATATATATATATATATTTA